>CM070824.1:27747022-28034522 GCA_036326025.1 Chrosomus eos | reverse complement strand
TGCCATCTTTCCTGCAGATATCCAAAGTGCACCCTGTGTTTAGTAGCATGATTCACAGCTTTAAACATCCCCTAATATCAATGCTATTGACAGCGCTATAGAAGTTCTTGATTGAAGAATCAGGCTTTATTCAGAGCTGGAAACCCCATGTAGAAAGCTCCACAATGCAGAGCCCTTCGGGTTGAAGTCATCAGTCTGCTAATGCCTGATTCAATATCGCCTGCATCAAAGCTGGCACGTGGGTTGACGGGCATTCGTTTGGCCACCTCTCGAGCCGTCTACTTTTAATTCTGTCCTGTGCAGAGAGCACACGCTCAAGACCACACGCCAAACTCGATACCCACAAGGGACCGTGCTCATACTGACTGACAAAAAAAAAACACAAGCAGGACAAAAAAATTACAAGACAAACAACAGAAGTTGTCTTTGAAGTTTGAGAAGAACGGCGGTGACGCAGGGATTGATGGGACTGCAATTCACAGCACTGGCCTAAAGCTCCAAACATGAATTTATATGCATGGATAACAATTACACAATAATCTCAGTTCTGAAGGTGAAAACATTTCAATTTCAATACTGTAATATGGAAACATTATATAATATTTGAATCTTACAGTATTTATACATCGTTGTATTTATTGTATATGATGACTTGAAAAGGATGGGAAAAAAACAGGATGACTTTCGTTGCTGTATACAGTAATGAGATACCAAAGCTTGTTTTACTCTATAGGGAGTGAATTGTCTTTTTAGTACTTAAATAGGGGAAACATGAGAGAAGAAAACATGAAATAAATTACCCGAGAGCATGCCAAAACTGATTTTCATCTGACTGATCAAATTGCTATGGGTCACTATTTGCAGTTTCGTAAAGGATTATAATTTATGGAATTTCTCAAAGGAGCAACTAACCTCAGCAGTTGATGGGAAAAAATGTAATAGTTAATTAGTTAAATGCAAGTTAGTTAATCATATATAAGGAAATATACCAAAAAATGTAATGCATTTAAAATGCAGCTACATTATACAAGATTAGACTATATATGCATTTTTACAGTAAAACAGTTAAAATTATAAAAACATACACAAAAATATATATAAATATAATATCATTAGAAATTTAGAGTAAACTCATAACCTTGGATGTTTCCAAAAGTCTTCAATTTAATCGGTTTCTCGCTCCATGCCCTAATGTCCAAAAGACATTTGGACATCATGGTATTTTTTTTATAAAATAAATCTGACAACCACACCCAAGCATACATTTAACATGATTATTTGATGTGTTGAATCTCTGAGCACTTCAAATAACACACACAAAAATTCCAACATGCACAGAGGAAGGGACTTTGAGAGATCAAGAGACAAGTAAAAAAAGTCTTCAGAAAAAGAAAAACTGATTTTGCACGGCTGTTCCAGTATGATACAATCATGCCAGTGTGAATCAATGGAGCCTAAATGATAAAACAGAGTGATCGCCGCCTCAGTAGTTCCTTTTTGACAGTTCACTCCACAAAAGGCCAAACAGTGGACGAAACAGTGGGGGTAGAAGATACTTCTAATACTCACTGAGAACCATTAAAAAAGAAAGTTCAAAGAGTGCCTAAATTGATTATTGTAATGCTACATGGTTGAGTGATTACAAAGACATAAAAATAGATTGATGCACACGCAAGAATCTTATCTTCACTAACTTAAATCTTAATTTGCTGCTTTCATAAGTTGAGTGTCTTTAATTGCACTGCGTTCAAGATCTGTGGTAGCTTTACCAAGACATTATCTGAGAGATTAAGCAATCTAATTTTGCTGCAATGAGAATGGAATAGTGTTTAGGTCATCTGTAAAAGCTTAAGTTCAGAAACAAGCTCTAAATTGAGGAGGATAGGGCTGTTAAAGACTCCCCAAGTTGACTGAATCAAATGTATTGGCACACTATAGCTATAGGTTTTATACCTAGGTATAAATGTATATTCAATTAGACAAAATCTCAAGAAATCACCTGCTAAACTTTTAAGATCAAAATGCATCACAGACATTCCAGTGGAATGAATCCAGTGACTGATTTTCATATGACGCAGACCAATTTGATATGGTTTATTATCCACTACAGCAGATTCCGTACAAATTTAAACTTCACAGAAGAGTGACTGAGAGAAACATTCAGTTTATGAGAAGCAAACAAACAACACCTGGAGGCATAAATCCATTCATGGTCATCACATAAACATCACATTCTTTTCAGAAAAATTTGACAGGTCAAAATGACGTTCATCCAACATGATTTTAAATAGCAATGAGAGGAGTGGTGCAATAATTACACGAATAAGGCCTTGGAAATGCACAGCTAACTGTTCCGAGACACAGTTGCTAGTGTGTTATGTGCATATGCAGGTGTGAAAACAGCCATACCCCTAAACTAGACCACACACCTCTATGAAGAGAAACATCTCTCTTAACAAACAAATGGCTGTCAGACATTTGTGCCTAATAACAGATCGTCTCCGAAAAGTCTGGCAATCGGCAGAGCGTCATCTCGGCAAAGGTTATAATTAGAAATCCACGTCAAAAGGCTCTCTTCAAACGCAAGTGAACAGTCGACACTCCATCTCAGGACTTCACTCGAGTCACATGTCGATTTCATGTGATATTTGCTGATAAGCCTGGCCTTTTGTGAAGTCTGGATAATTCATCAAAGTATAGACGACTCGATAACAAGGTTCTCCCTCATTATCTACAGAATAATTGAAAAAAGATGGACAAATTTGGAGGAACACATCAGTAAAAGTGTCTGCTAGGAATTGTATATTAGGGGTTTATTATGTGATAAAGTTAATATACTCTACTGCAGGGCATAAATCAATAAGTAAAATAAAACAAGATGTTGTTCTTAGTAATGCAGACAATGCTGGTCTGATGATGTTTAACAAATTAAACGATTTGGAGGGATAATCAAATACTAGCAAAGGAGGACATGTCTGCTTTATTGTGCTAATATTTGATTAGCTTCAAAAAGTTTTCATATGTGAAACATCATAAATCCAGCACATACTAAGATAGATAGCATATATCTTTATTTTTGTCTCCATTTAAAGGGATACTCTACTGGTTTTTCATATTAAACTATGTTATTCCTTTAACTAAGACGAGTTGATACATACCTCTCTCGTCTCAGTGCTTGCACTAAATCGCTGTCTTGCCGCGAACCTTTGTTAGATCTTATCTCAGCCCTGTTCATTCAATACGTGCCAAGAAGAGAAGCGACCAAACACCTCCACGTTTTCCCTATTTAAATACAGTTACTAGAGTAGTGTAACTCGACCAAGAACGGTGAAACAAAATAAAACGTTCCGCTTTTCTAAGCGTGTAAAATGGATAACTATATTGTATGGCAGAATACCATAGCAAGTGCTTGGGAGCACTTCGACTTGGCGCAGTAATATCATATATATTTCGCTCGTGAAAAGTCCGCTCCTCCCACTCCCTCTCCTCCTCCCTCTCATTTCAACGGGAGCGGACTTTTCACGAGAGATGATATTACTGCGCCGAGTCGAAGTGCTCCCAAGCACTTGCTATGGTATTCTGCCATACAATATAGTTATCCATTTTACACTCTTAGAAAAGCGGAACGTTTTATTTTGTTTCACCGTTCTTGGTCGAGTTACACTACTCTAGTAACTGTATTTAAATAGGGAAAACGTGGAGGTGTTTGGTCGCTTCTCTTCTTGGCACGTATTGAATGAACAGGGCTGAGATAAGATCTAACAAAGGTTCGCAGCAAGACAGCGATTTAGTGCACGCACTGAGACGAGAGAGGTATGTATCAACTAGGGCTGGGGTAAACGATTATTAACTAAACGATTAGTTGGGCGATTATTTTATCGATTAGTCGACTAATCTAACGACTAATTGGGCGATTAATATAAAGATTATTTTTCTGCTCCTCGATTAATAAAAAAACATAATGTATCTCAAATAAATACGAACTAGCGTATAGTGCTGTAGCGACGCGTCGATGACGTCGACGCTTCGACGTCAAAATTACGTCGACGCCATATTTTTGCGTCGACGCTTCTTCATTTATTTATTTTTTGCACCGTTTCCGGCAGTACAGCTCGCCAACACACGTGGGAGACCGAAACATTGCAGAATGGAGGACGAAGACCACTAGAAGTGAATGTGCTCTCCATTAAATGAATCAAACACAGTAAACAAATCCTTAACAAAAAAAAAAAAATCTTTGCAATTTAGACGCGCAAACTGGGTGCGGTGAGTGAGACATACGGCTCGGGGAGATTCGGCTTGCAGTCGTTCATCCGCGCCGCGCGCGCTGTATACAAAAGAAGCCGTGCACGCGATATGGGGTTTTGCCGGTCTTGCGCGCCCAACGCGTCATATTTGCCGCACGCTCGTGCGGACGCCTCGAGTATAAACAAGGCTTTGCTCCGTGACAGCGCGCGCTCTGATCGGTAACGGGGAACAGAACAGACTCTCCTGAATCATCTCCAGCAGGAGCAGAAGCACCACTAACGCCCGTTTCACACATACTCCGTTTGCAGTGCGTATGCGTTGCGTATTTTTTTCCGTACCCATGTTAACAGGTTAGAGCTTTCACACAGCACGCGGATGCAGTCCGTCGATCCGTTGCAGTTGCGGTGCGTATACAGCAGTGCAGAGATCGTTTCCGCACCGAGTCTATTTTTGCTGTGCTGCAAACGCAGAATTAAAGTGACAGCGCACGGTTCGTGGTCAAAATGAACACCGATTGACCTGAAAATGTAGTAATTTCACCATAAATGCATTTAATTCAATAAAATGTAGTAATCTCACCATATATGTATTTAATTAAATACTACTTTTCATCTTTTTACTTTAAGACCGGGGTTTTAAGCAAGGAAAACGACAATTTAACTCAACAAGGACATAATAATGAACAATACACTCATTCGTGGAGGTGGAAAAACAAGTTCTTTTTAACATGCAAGATTTATTTTATTAAAATTTAAATGCAAAAGAAAAGAATAGGCATGAGAGTCGGCTGTTTTTGTCAATTTTAAGTTTTAATTTAAAATGTTTACGATTTTAATATAAGTACATGCACATATTTGATCACTTTCTTAAGCAACTTAATATATAGAAGTAATGCATGGAATTATAGGCGTTCAGATTGTGTTTAAACGTGCATATAGCCTACGTCCATTCAAGAAAAAAAAAACGTTTTCTCAGCATTGCGATTCTCTTTCTACACATATACAAAATATGTGTAGAAAGAGAATCGCAATGCTGAGAAAACTTTTTTTTAATAAAAGTTGCTGCATAACTTCTGGATTTTAAATAAAAATAGTGAGTAGGCCTATATAGTGTGTTTGTGGTAGGCTACAGCCGCGGATCAGTTACGCACTGCAAACGCAGCATATGTGAAAGCACTATAGCGCGTGCTGCTCCTGTACCGTATAC
Organism: Chrosomus eos; assembly: GCA_036326025.1. Taxonomy (NCBI): domain Eukaryota; kingdom Metazoa; phylum Chordata; class Actinopteri; order Cypriniformes; family Leuciscidae; genus Chrosomus; species Chrosomus eos. The sequence goes on along the minus strand of CM070824.1, from coordinate 28,029,068 downwards.
GCACCGCAACACGCACCGCATACGCACTGCACACGGAGTATGTGTGAACCGGGCGTAACTCCGCCTCCGTTTCCCTGGTAAGCTGATATTAGTAGCTACTTAAACATTCTCTATGATAAAAATGTTTGTACAAAATATTTTAATAACACGGTTTTGGCGGTTATAGAGTTCTAATGACAGTGTTCAAATACATAACATTAGACTAACGTTAGCCAGCTACAGTATCATGATTCAGTACGCTAGTAGGGCTGGGGTAAACGATTATTAACTAAACGATTAGTTGGGCGATTATTTTATCGATTAGTCGACTAATCTAACGACTAATTGGGCGATTAATATAAAGATTATTTTTCTGCTCCTCGATTAATAAAAAAACATAATGTATCTCAAATAAATACGAACTAGCGTACTGAATCATGATACTGTAGCTGGCTAACGTTAGTCTAATGTTATGTATTTGAACACTGTCATTAGAACTCTATAACCGCCAAAACCGTGTTATTAAAATATTTTGTACAAACATTTTTTATCATAGAGAATGTTTAAGTAGCTACTAATATCAGCTTACCAGGGAAACGGAGGCGGAGTTACGCCCGGTTCACACATACTCCGTGTGCAGTGCGTATGCGGTGCGTGTTGCGGTGCGTATACGGTACAGGAGCAGCACACGCTATAGTGCTTTCACATATGCTGCGTTTGCAGTGCGTAACTGATCCGCGGCTGTAGCCTACCACAAACACACTATATAGGCCTACTCACTATTTTTATTTAAAATCCAGAAGTTATGCAGCAACTTTTATTAAAAAAAAGTTTTCTCAGCATTGCGATTCTCTTTCTACACATATTTTGTATATGTGTAGAAAGAGAATCGCAATGCTGAGAAAACGTTTTTTTTTTTTCTTGAATGGACGTAGGCTATATGCACGTTTAAACACAATCTGAACGCCTATAATTCCATGCATTACTTCTATATATTAAGTTGCTTAAGAAAGTGATCAAATATGTGCATGTACTTATATTAAAATCGTAAACATTTTAAATTAAAACTTAAAATTGACAAAAACAGCCGACTCTCATGCCTATTCTTTTCTTTTGCATTTAAATTTTAATAAAATAAATCTTGCATGTTAAAAAGAACTTGTTTTTCCACCTCCACGAATGAGTGTATTGTTCATTATTATGTCCTTGTTGAGTTAAATTGTCGTTTTCCTTGCTTAAAACCCCGGTCTTAAAGTAAAAAGATGAAAAGTAGTATTTAATTAAATACATATATGGTGAGATTACTACATTTTATTGAATTAAATGCATTTATGGTGAAATTACTACATTTTCAGGTCAATCGGTGTTCATTTTGACCACGAACCGTGCGCTGTCACTTTAATTCTGCGTTTGCAGCACAGCAAAAATAGACTCGGTGCGGAAACGATCTCTGCACTGCTGTATACGCACCGCAACTGCAACGGATCGACGGACTGCATCCGCGTGCTGTGTGAAAGCTCTAACCTGTTAACATGGGTACGGAAAAAAATACGCAACGCATACGCACTGCAAACGGAGTATGTGTGAAACGGGCGTTAGTGGTGCTTCTGCTCCTGCTGGAGATGATTCAGGAGAGTCTGTTCTGTTCCCCGTTACCGATCAGAGCGCGCGCTGTCACGGAGCAAAGCCTTGTTTATACTCGAGGCGTCCGCACGAGCGTGCGGCAAATATGACGCGTTGGGCGCGCAAGACCGGCAAAACCCCATATCGCGTGCACGGCTTCTTTTGTATACAGCGCGCGCGGCGCGGATGAACGACTGCAAGCCGAATCTCCCCGAGCCGTATGTCTCACTCACCGCACCCAGTTTGCGCGTCTAAATTGCAAAGATTTTTTTTTTTTGTTAAGGATTTGTTTACTGTGTTTGATTCATTTAATGGAGAGCACATTCACTTCTAGTGGTCTTCGTCCTCCATTCTGCAATGTTTCGGTCTCCCACGTGTGTTGGCGAGCTGTACTGCCGGAAACGGTGCAAAAAATAAATAAATGAAGAAGCGTCGACGCAAAAATATGGCGTCGACGTAATTTTGACGTCGAAGCGTCGACGTCATCGACGCGTCGCTACAGCACTAGTATCAACTCGTCTTAGTTAAAGGAATAACATAGTTTAATATGAAAAACCAGTAGAGTATCCCTTTAAGTCAAGAACATCTGTTTGCAATTCATATTAATTCTGTAACTTCTGGTGATTAACAGAAAAAATTAATATTTAGACCAAGCCTTCAGTTTTACAGATATAAGTGGTTAAGGCTCTGACAATAGAATTGAATACTAGATTAAAATGAACACCATTGGTTTAAATAAATAAATAAACAAAAAAAGCTAAAGTGTGGGCATATTACTGGAGCTGTTAAGTTGTATAAACTGTGTAAACTGCATAACAAAATTTTAATGGTGAGACTGCTGTTCAAGTAGTTTGGAGATTACTTTAATTAGACATTTTCGATGACATTTTTATTACACTTTATTTCCAATGTGCTGTAAGTGCACTACATGCAAACATGCAAAAACCTACATTCTCTTGCAGCAGCAGAGTCCTGCTGTGAAACTATAGTAAAAGTATGGTTTCACACTGACAGTTTTTCCACACAATCTGAAAGAATATCTCAGATTGTCAGTATGAAATCCAGTTTACTCCAAACTCTTCAGCAGGCAGCATGACTCCGTGACCTTATGCGAACGGTGCTGGTAGACAAACGACAGGGTTGGGCCTCCTGTCAGCTCTGCGCTGACAAAGCAACAGACCACACAGGTAGGCAGGGCAAGAGAGAGAGAGAGAATGTGAATGAAAGGACGAGGGAAACAGGGACCCGGCACCTCAATCTCCAGTTTAAACAGCAAAGCCACGGCCTCATCCATCAGCGTAACAGCAGATAAGCATGTAAGAGAGCGAGAGGACAGAACAATCTAAACAAAGTAGAGCAAACAAACTTCAACCCGACATTAGCATTTACAACCTCAGAGAGAACGCCTGGCCTGCAGAACATAACTGAAGTTGACTTTGTTCAAGCACTGTATATGAATTCTCTAATAAACAGGATGAAAAAGCCTGAAGCATATGTAGATTAATGAGAAAAGCATGGCTTCCCACTTTTTTTGTCAAGAGGGACTTCCCATCCCTTCAAGTCAACGGATCAGAGCGTCAATGCATAATAATAGTGTCTATGAACAAATTATTCACCATTATGAATAATTGCACATGAGAAAAAAAAACATTGAGTCAAAGATGTTGGGTATTCATTCATCATCACTGAGTTTAATTGATGGTCACAGAGCAGATTCTGAAAAATAACATTTTTGATAAAATGTCTACGACACTGATACACAGTGAATGTTGAACAGTGCCTATGAACAGTGTACATAAATGGCCAATTAAAATGGCTAATATAGGCTAATGTTCAGCCAACTGGTCGTTATCACAAAATAAACCCTGACCGTATAAAAGGGGTTTATTCTGAGATAATGACTGGCTAACTGTACATTATCTTGCTAATTACATGACTGCTTACCATACTGTATGGACAAAATTCATTGATTTGAGCTGAAATTATTTTATTATGCAAGAAAGAGGCTACAGAGTGATAAAACACTTACAACTATATTTAGAAAATTATACAGATTGGTAGTCATGGATCCTCATAAGTGGACAAATTGAAAAGCTTTGCATATACAACAACCCCACAGGCTGAACAAACAGCGTCCCACACTGGATACTTACGTGTTCAGTCTATAGGCGCAAAGTGTTGTTTTTTTTTTTACTGGTGACATTGCCAGCTACTGGCCTGTCATGGACAATACAATTTGTTTTTGGTCATTTTCAAGGATCTGCATTTGAGGATTAATCAGGATCTGACGTGTTTTAATAGCCTGGTCCCACCAGACTCTCGTACATTTCATTTGTACATAGAGTCTGGCACCTCTCCATTGACAAGCGTTAACTTCCTTGTAGGCGGGAACTCTATTGAAGTCTAAAACTATTGGATCTGCCCAGAGTCACTCTATCTGCCATAACCAATCGGTAACGTTTGGTCGTGACATTTGTATTTTCCCGAACCCTGTGGGGAGGATGGCCACCAACAAAACAAAGCAAAGATTGTTCTTGCTCCGGCTTTAACTTGTGAGCATATTCCGCAGCGTTGCCACAACGGACCGAATGGCTTCGTTCGCATCTTTCTTATTTTGAACTACAACTCAAAATAATGCACGAGTCGACATCAACGTCATCGTTCTCAGCCACTCCCTCTGTTCGCTGATTGGCCCGGTAAAAAATTGATCGGAGAAAACTAGGGATGGGCCGATACCGATACTGGCATCGGGGATCGGGCCGATACTGTCTTCATATACTCGTACTCGTACTCATAAAAAATTGCCGATACCACGCACCGATACCACGTAGCCTACATTTTGCGAAACGAAACTGGCCGCCGCGAGTGCTTTGTCGAGGTGAACTGAGGAGGCATATAGGAGAGTATAATGTTGGCAGTTTGGGCTCATTTCAAGATAAAGGATGATGACAACAGCAAGGCAGAGTGTAAGTTATGTTTAGCTAAGGTGTCGAGACAGGAGGGAAGCAATCTAATTAAACATCTGAATACACACAGTTTAGTAAAGCTAAAGCAACTCACCAGCCAACAGGTTTCACAGAAGCGCGAGAAGATGTCCAGAGATAATCCATGGGCACTAACAATAACAGAAGGAATTGCTAGGCCTGTAAATCAATAGTCAAATCGATAGTGAAGAAATAAATCGCACGATAGAAAAAAATGAGCTCGATATTTTTTCCGGCCGCGATAATTTCCATTTGCATGCTTGTTTGTTTTCCTCGTCTCTCTAGATCCTGGATCCTGGACAACTCTCGGTTCCTTAGCGTAGAAGGAGTGACCTAGAGCTTAGATTCTCTGCCCGAGCCCAATACTTCCCAACACTATCATCGGCCCGGGCCGGGCCCTTGAGAGACGTGCACTCTCAACCAGGGTTCTAAATTAACACCCGCCAACCCGCCAAATGCGGGTAAAAATTCGTTTTGGCGGGTGTTAATAAAACTTACTAGCCAGTTTGGCCGGTGATGCATAAGGTTCTGTTCTCTGTCATTTACCCCCCTGGCAGTACTTCCTACATTTCCCATGAACACTGTGCCGTAATGCTACGTGATGACGTTTCATACGCCCATTGGCAAAGCGCAGTTTGCAGTGAAACCAGCGTGGAAATGATCATGGAAACGAACGGAGCATCCACCAGAAAACACAAGGAAGACGAAGAACGAACGGAGCCAGAGCAGGGAGCATAGACTGAAAGAGGAGGGACCAAGTAAAGTAAAGTAAAAAGTTAAGATTAAACTAAATGCGGCAGTGGTTGGGACAGACTTCTGGGTTTAAATTTAAATGTTGTTTAACAAGAGATAGGATACGTTATTTTTTTTAAGTTTAAGGTTTTTGTCATTATTTCTGAACAAGCTTATATTAGGCAATATACACAACAAGTTTACTATATCTTAAGGTTTTCTTTTAGTTGAAAACATTAAACAATATGTGTAAACAAAAAATATAAACAAAAGCATTTAAGCTCAAGCAGCGTGGACGGGGAAAAAAACGCACAAAAAAAAGCAGACGCGCAATTATCGTAGCCTACAGAACGTACATACTCGAGTCAGTATATGATTATCGTGTTTATATTGTTTCAGGTTCAAGTTGAGAAAAAAATATATCATGCTTGAGTGAGAAAACGCGCTGCGCTGACAGACGTTGTTGCAGAGACGCGCGCGTGTGTTTGGGGGCGGGCGGTAATGCACTCACTCTGTGTGTGCGGGTTGTGGGAGAGAAAAACGATTCGCGGGAGTCCCGCAAACTAGAAATATCTATGAATAAAACGTATAAAAACAAATAGATTTTTATTCATCTGTTGCAGAAAAGCAACAAGAACAACTAAAACAAAATAGAAACGATTTACAGGCCAGAGTTTCTATTCATAACATGTCTGCAGCTTTGAGCGATGTAGCCAATCACAGACATATGTGTTGATTTCTTGAACGCAATGGCCAATCAGAAGCATTTATGATAGACTACCCTCAATGCTCAAAACGGACTTTTGTTCAGTGCTGAATTCTGTATGCTGGCAAATTATAATTATAATAATTTTATAATTATAGATTTTTAACAAACAAATGTGGATATTATGAAAGATTCATTGTGCAGTCAGCTTCATTGATAATTATATAGATGTGTGAGATTGCGATGATCTGTCATCTTTTTAGGGATTATTATGGGAGCGCACAATTGCGCGCATTCAGTCATGCCAGACCATGCACGCAGTAGCCTGCTTGCTTTTATGTTAAATTAACAGTGGTTTGCTAATACATTTATTATTTTACTCATAATTATTTATTTTTAGACTTGTTAAAACAAGTAGGAGAAGAAAATGAAAACAGTCTTCTAACCTGTGTTCTGAAATAGTCTTCGGTCTTCTTTTCTGGGAGCCTTTAGTTACTTTTGCTGTAGAAATATCGGTATCGGTACTCGGTATCGGCAAGTACACAAATGTAAATACTCGTACTCGTATCGGTTTGAAAAAAAATGGTATCGGGCCATCCCTAGAGAAAACCAAAGTCTACAGCACAATCCCAGACGCAGTACTGAAGTAAAATGAAAATTGAGCGGAAGTACGAAGGAGGGCGGAGTCAGGCTAGTGTTTTAGTACATCATTGTTGTAATTGATTTCAATGGAGTTTGATCTTAGCATGTTGCTAAGCTAATGGTGTCAAACTCTAATAAACAAATATGCATTGTATGCATAAATATTGGGAATAAATAATCTATTTGAAATAGAATATATAAAATATAAAATTTTATATATAAGTATTTAATTGCAATTGACATTTCTCCCACTTCACTAAGCTTATTGCTATGCTTTATCGAATTACAATCAAGATGCCTTCTTTTTTAATTCTCTAATTTATATTTTTTTGAATGAATGATTCAACAACTCAATCAGAAAAACTTCACTTGTTTCATTACTGGATGACGTGTTTTTGAGCAAATCTATTAAATGATTCATTGACAGTTTTTTTGTCGCCACCTACCGGTGTAACTATGTAATTGATACCATCTGAATTTGAAGCGTCAGGTCACTTTCAAAAGGTGATTTACAGTATTTTGATCGCTACCGTAAACATCAGAGTTTATATCTGAAGTAAAAACTTTTAACACAGTACTAATTTATTTTAATTAATTATTGTAACACAAAAATAATGATACTGTGTGGTTAAAAAAAATGTTTGTGAAGCTGTTTCACCAATGACAACTGATCTCTTTTGCTTAAAGCCAATGCGAACGTTTGCTGTGATCTTACTTGTCAAAGGTTTAATAGACAGACATAGGTAAAATCATTGACATTTAGGAATTAGATTTCATGGTGTTTTGAATCGAGATTGGGATCTTTTAACGATTAATTGTGCAGCTCTACTGTATGGGTTCAATGGCTTGTGACTGCGTAGGTTATCTCCGTACCTTATCTACCCCTAAATAGTGTATATTAGTTTGTATTAGGCATAGATAAGTTACGGCAGTGTACCTCTGAGGGTACTGCACCAGTGAGAAGCTAAATGGACAATGTTTAAACTTTGTTCTAAAAGTTAGGCAGCTCAATACTGTAGTTTTTGGAAGAAAGCAATAACCAAGAACAGAATAACCAAGAACATTCAATCTACTGCTTCAATAAATACTTTTAAAAAGCAGCCTAGCTCAGGCATACTTCAAAAAAGTGGATTATTCGAATGCTTCTTGAAGTGCACAGATGATGAAATCTGATGGAAACAGCAAATATTCTTTTCCAGCACACATTTATATGAGAAAATCTGCAATGGGACTGCCAAACTGTCAAAAAGTTAGACCTAGCGAAATGGTTAAGATGACCTTCACTCATCAAATTACAACAAGTTCCTGTTTGCACCTGCAGACTATTATCTGCTCAGCATGGTACTCAGCTTTGAGGCATTTTATAGTACAGCTATAATTCATCCATCAAATGCCAATATGGACACAGAGATGTTGCCTGCATATTACCTTTGTGTCCAGTGTCAAATACAAACTGGAGGACCCCAGCCAGAGAAACACTTTCCCCTTCTATAGATAGGCATAGTCAGTCATCCGACCGTTACCCCCCAAGATTAGAGGAGAAAGAGAGAGCGGGTCACTTTTATTTTGGGAACCTGAGAGGGGGGTGAGGCGGATAAAAGTGTTGTGGTTTACGGCCAATGCTCCCCACCACGTGTGCATCCTCGGGGAGGGTGACGCCGGCCAGCCGGTTCCCTTCACCTTTTCCGAAGAACCTGCGGATGCTGCGGTCACAACTACAGCCTATTTCCAGCTCTGCAGCAACGTGATTATACCAATGATCCCTTCCGCCATCGCAAAAGCCTATAAGGGGCAGTATTCCTGTGGCGCCTGTCGGGCAAGTTCGACACACACTTAATCCTCCTCTGTGTTTCATGGAAACAGCAATAGAAAACACATTAGGAGGTCTGGAGATAGAAACACACAAATGTCCACACAGGGACTGGAAACCTTTAGGAAAGTTTTGTAAATGGAGCACATCAAGAAAAGAAGTTGTCTATAGTTATTGCTTGCTTCTGCTGAAGGTGGAGTCTAGAAACTTTGGAAGTAGGCATGGTGCCCATTGGCTCCAGCCTCGTCTTTGAGGTTTGCGGGGCATTTTAACATGCGGTTAATGTAAGCAGCTGGTCTGTAGGAACCGGAGCTGCTGTGATACAGCTCCTCGAGGTCAAATTAACATTCTTTACAGTGGATAGCAACACAGCACGATGGTTATAACCAAAATCTCTTATCCAAAGCTTTTAAAGATGAAGGTATTTATTGTGACCCTTCTCCAAGCTCGCCACAGGGTAGCATCTGCTTTTGGGAAAGGGAACTGATTAATCTCAGACAAAATAAGCATATAGAACATTTTCCTTATGACACTCCAGAGGCACGTTTTCTTTAACACCCACAGGACAAACCAAATATGTATACTGCTTTCACGAGCAACAAAAGGTCACTTAAAGAAAGTCCACTTGCAATATGCTTTTGTTTGAGTGTTGCACCATTCAACAAATATCAGACGCAAACATAACATAGCATATACAAAACAAAAAGCAAGAAAATTGTAAATACACTAATTGGACGCATCCTCAAAGACCAAATGTTATTTTACAAGTAAAAATATTCTCTGATCACGTATGCATATTCAATAAGCGCCAACCTCCTAAAAGAACCACAAGTGGAAAACGGCCCTCTGATTCAAAATCGCTTCATCTTTTTTTTATGCATTCCATGTTTTAAAGTCAATATTCAAGACATTTTAATGAAAAATTCAAGTTAGAGCATAGTTTTTGTAATGTAAACAATAAATCAAATAATTAAAGAAACTTCACAAATACCCAATTCCTCATCCCGAGTCGTTTCACGTATGCCATAAATCACTCTGTTGTAATTTGGAAAGATTATTTAAACTAACCATAGAAATTACATAGAAAGACAGAAAAAATATAGTAAACATAAACCAACCACTGCCTAACCAGGCTCACAAATGGCCAACGTCACTGTACCATGATCTCTGGCTTAAACCAAGACCAACTCCATAGTCCATTACTCACATGTTTACTGAGCCCAAATAATGATCTTAGTGAAATGAACATAAAAACAAAAACAGTTGAGAAAATACCCAACACTTCAATTCGATTTGCTCTAGTCCATCCAATGGATTAAATTCCCCCCTGGGATAGAGCCCGTTCAACCAATGCCCTTGAATCTCAAACATTCCACGATAAAACAAACTCTGGTTTGTTTAAAAGTCACTTAAACTGTCCAAAATGGTTTTCGATCAGATGTTCACAAAAGACGAGCATTTAAATTATTAAAGCACCATTAAGCAGTTACAATAAGTCCCTAAATCTTTTTCACAGTTAACATCAAGAAATTGCAACTTACTTCACAACACCTCAACAACAAGTGCTGTACAAGTTTACCAAAAACAAGTGTCACTGATACTAATGGCGTGTTCAAAATGTCAAACTCAGTTGCACAACATCCTAAACAAAAGTGATAGGTGTTCAATCATTGCTTGAGTTAATAGAATTCAGTATTGGAAAATTGGCCCCTGTGAAAAAAGCTCTTACATGTACTCATTACTTTGTCTGCTTCAGAAAATTTCAAATAACTTCAACACTAAAAATACTATGGGTCGACCATCATTGTTTTAATCATAAATCCGATATCTTAGAAGCCGAAATAACATTAATTTATGAAATTAATAATTTAAAGGAAATTAACTTAGAGAAACAAACTTTAAAATAAATTCAAAGAAAAACAAAACAAACAATAAAAGTAAAATAAAAATAAAAAAATAAAAATAGAACAAAATTGTATGTATTATCTTTTTGTGAGGCAAATCAGGTGGGTGCAGATTTGATTGTGTGTGGAGATCTCAATTCAACTTGTGGCTATGTGTGAATTTATCATGCCCCAAAACAGAGAGTGGGTTTTATTACAATTGTGTTGTAAATTTAGTCCTGAATCAAACAGGGAGCCAGCTTCAGAATGTGAGTATGAGGTTTGATCTGGCTCAAACTCTTCCCACCCCAAATGTCTCTGTTAAGAAGCATGATAAAAGTGCAAATTTCAGATGAAATTCTTACTGAATCCTGTTGTGAGGAAAACATCTTTATGGTTAATGCGATTGTGAAGCACATTGTAGTCACATGTGGCTTCCTATGCTCCTTTACGTGGCTTTTCTGCAGCTATATGAAAATAGCAGAGTTTTCCACTAAGGAGAACTAACAAATTGAACAGTCAAAATCTTATTAGGGCATTTTTGCCCCCTGCAAAACATATTTTGCCATTGTTCTCTCCCCCCTTTTTTTAATGCATAAATCCAATTTGTGCATCAAAATTAACACAACGACGCCCAAGTTCATCAATTGTTTCTGTCACGTCAGGTCATGCTGTACAGACTTGTCAGTGTCAGTCATAATTTTTCCTTTGTCATAATAATCAAAATGTTAATGGCTCCCTTGATAGTTCGATATCTTAGCCAATATGTCACTTTAATGTTTCAAAACAATATCAAACCTACGATTAATAATCAAGTCTACGAATTTGTTTATTTATCTATCAGCCATCTATAACTTTTCAACTTTTTTATCACAAAATTCTCTGTATTGTTTCCATCAATCCAGAAAGTAATTCAAATCTACTGTACGTCACAAATGACGAAAATGAATGACTAATAGATAAAGCTTTATGAACAGATTAACTCAAAAACCATCAAACACATCTAAATATGAACTGCTCATATTTCTTCAGAATAACCCATTAACATCCATCTAATTATTTTCTATGGCCTCTTAACTATAGTTTCAAAACATGTTTGTTCATTATTCATTTGATTTTAGAAAAGTCAGCTGTTTGGTTTTCTATTCGTTACTCAATAGATTCTCAGCTTCTTTGTCTGAATGAAAAACAGAAAACACACAATACCATCCCTGCGACTCACCATTCTCTCTCATCTTTAGACTGTAATTTATACAAAATTTACATTCGTTACATTAACCTTTGATCATTGTTATTCAGACTTTGAGTTGTTCTCATTTTCAAGCCACCACCATGTCCCTGTCCCGATAGCCTGATACTGCATTTTAACAGAAAAGTCCTTATCCTTAAGGCAGCTAATGTCAGCAGCTGCGGTCTGTATGTTAATGCATTTGAAACACTCCATTGCCTGAAGAGATTCTCTATGTGTCACACCCAATCCCATTCTACAATCGACTATTATTTTGTTCAAGATGTGTTCAACCCACATGGTGAAGAGACAAAATAACTTCACTTCCTTCATCTCTTATGATAATTAAGCCATTTTGGGGATGAGTTCGTTCTAAAGTATATTTGAGAGTGGACCTCTCTAATGCCCCCGGTCCAGAGTGACATTTTGTCCACTCTCCTTGCACAGAAAACACCTCCACAACCTGGTGAGCAGGTGCTCAGTGGTGGTCACCGCCCTGGCTGGGATCGTCCGCCTATGACCATCAGAAGATCGTACCCCGTCGTTGGACTGGCACCCAGCACACTGATCACATCCAATTGGGCAGAATTATCAAAGAGATTCTTCTAAAATTTGCCAATATTGTATACAAACTTTTCTTGGGTGTGGGTCAGAACACATTCAAGAATCCTTACAGCCAGATGGGATGTCCTAACACAACAACAACAGTTAGACAATTTGGATCATAATTGTACATTCAGTACATCAATATCTGCAGTCTAGAGCCGTCGATTTCTGAATAGGTGGAGACTGAACAATGAGACAAAAAGTTACTGGTCATTATTTTAAAGACTTCTTTCAAGTCATTCAGTTTTACATTTACAACATTCAAATACTAATTGCCCTCTGTATGGCAATGATTATTTTTAACATTATAATGAGAGAGAGATTTGAGTTTTTCAGGACCTGGTACTCTTGCATTCTCATAAACTTCTAAACTTCAGACTTTTATCTACTATTTTTAATTCTAGCCTAACTTAAGACATCTTTTCCATAATTGCATGTATTTTTAATACAAGCGTCAGTCCCAACACACAAGATTGAGATATTCAAATTGCTTCAGCCAAAATCACAGCTTAATTTTCTAAAATCAACATATCAACTTCTAATTTAACAATTAATTTAACAATAACAAGCTTTAAACCCTTTTACGTCTAGTTGTTAATCCCTTAACACTGTTTCTGTTTATGGTATTTTATATCTTTATAAAAATAAAATGATCTGAGAGTTTACCAATCTGCAATTAGAAATACTTTTAACAGTATTTACAACTCATTCCTTATTCGTCTTTTTTCAGCCCTATTGCAACCCGATCTAACAGACTAGGAATTCAATTTAACAGTGGGCGTTTTATGACCCTGGGCCTGTGAAGTTAAAACAACATAATATAGTGGTCCTTCTGACCCCCCTTCGGGGTGTTTTTACTGTCTTCCCCTGTGAAGTTAGAACAATAATCTTATCCTCCTAAGCCAAATTCTCCCTCCCCTCTGGGTTTTATTGTCCCCTTAGCTCTGTGAGGTCGAAAATTCTTTGTTTGTGGCTAAATTATCTCTGTGTTTCTCCTGAGGGTAATTGCCTACCCGTAAAAGATCAGAGGCTCTTCACCATTTGTTTCACTGTGTTTGCTTACTATCTGTGAGGTTAGGGTCATCATTTATGACTAAATTACCCTGCGTTCCTTCCTGACTGAGAGGTCCTCCCGTGCTCCAAGGTGTTAAGCAAACAGCAATACAGTCTCGGTTGCAAATTCAATTGTAAAAGAATACAGAGAATCGCTATTGTAGTCTCAGTTCCCGTAAACTAGGTCTAACTGGAATAAAAAGAATAAAATTCTAAATTCCCCACTCCAGAATGTAACACAGAGTTGATAAGCAGTTCTCTGTCTTCCTTTGATCATAAAGACCTGATCCAATCACAGTATTCAAATCATAGTAGCATTAATCTATTGTTTAGCTTCCCGATCAGAATCAAACTTTTCCAAAAAAGCATACTTTGCAAATCTTTTTTAAGTGAGCGTTTTAGCTGTTTACAACTTTTGTCTCACTATTATTTATCAGGACTATTCAGTTATTCTTCATACAATATAAAGAAATGTAGCATTTCATTAACACTGGTTTTGAAAGCTTATTCTTCTATCAAATGATAAGTCTGCAGATTCAACTCAACATTATCATTATTTCAATCATTATCTTATCATTAAAATATCATTAAAGTATAGACTTCTCCCGTTTTACTTGATAAAACTTTTCATATCACTGTTTAATCATATTCAATGAAACTCATTTTCATATTATTTCAACTTCGTTTGATTTAACAGGCATTCATTAATAGTTCCAAAAACTCTATCAGACATTTTCCTTACATATAGCTTTTCTATTACATTTCAACTCTCACTACTTTCTTTTCCTTCTTCAATCCAACACTAGTCTAGTGTTCCTGCCTTCTTCCCCTACATTCTGATTCTTTTCAGTTTACTTCGATTCAACAACTCACTGTGTGGAAAAACTCACATTTCCCTAATATCTTCCCCTACATACAAATTCTTTCTTTTCTTATCCAACAGTCTCTGCTCACTTTACTTTTACCTTCTAAAACCAATACATTATCAACAAAACAAAAGTTATTCCTGGCCATTACAATAATAACATCTATCTAATCACAATCTGGTTATAGTATACATTATATTGCATAACACTGCATAGATCAGTCTTGTTTTACTGCATTCTCGCCTTTTGGCCCTGCAGTTTCTAGCTGTGAAAAGCCCCCACACTTTCTTTCTGCTATCTTCCTCTAACCTAAATGCTAATTCTTTCTGCATTTGTTCTTCCATTTCACACCGGCAGCCTTATTGCTGCTTGCTACTTCAATCATTATCATATGAATTATAGACATCTAATGTCATGCATCCATTTACTGGATGAAGAAGTAAAGCTTTATTTCTCCTGGCAGTTCGACATTTTATCTGCCTATTTACACATGTTGATCGCAGCCAGCCATTACTACCTGTTTTGTTTCTCACTGCCCTCATTCAAACATTTCAAACCAAATTTCTTCAATCTAAATCACGCTCATTTACGACATTTTACTTAACAATGCATTCTATCAGGCATCATAAACTCTGTTCTAACTGGTGTTATTTAATCTATAGCCAATTTCAAAATCATCTTTGCCCAGTTAAACAATCTTTTATCTGTCTTTCATAAGCTCACTATGGCTCAAATTTAGTCTGTGCATTTTTCAATCATTCAAATATAGAAAACACTGCTAAACTTTCATTATTCACAATATTGCTCAAAATACATAACGACTTACAGCAGAATCTTTCTTATATAGCATAGTTTAAATCAGTATAGGCCTATGTGTCTGTGGGGTGTGTGTGTGTGTGTGTGTGTGTTATTAAAAAGTTTTCTACCTCTCCGTCCTGCGGACACGATCGCCTCTCGCTCCAACACAGATCCTCTCATGCTCTCCGTTTCCATCCGACTTAAAATTCGGACACATATCAGCCCAGTGTCCATCCCTAAAACAAATTCTACATATGGTACATTCTTTGAACGAATGATCGTTAGAAGCACACACAAAGCATCGCCATTTCTGTCCTCTCCTTTGTTTAACTTTAGGCTTGTTTGTTTCCGTAGCGTCTGCAGCTGCTCGCGCTTGTGCGTCTTGTGCTGCCTTTTGTACTGGATCGGACTCGGAGAGCATTCGAGACCGTGGTTCAGTTTCATAGCTCTCAATACAAAGACAATTTCTGTTTCTTTTTCGAAAACGGATGTATGAAAATGACCTAGGTTTTTGTTAAATGACCCCATTTTGACTGAATCTCCTCTCTGGTTTTTTACTTTCGACGCGCGTCTTATGATCTGTAAACGTCTCTACCAGACCCGGTTATTTCACCTCAAACCGATAAAGGTTAGCAAATATTGCTCCGTAAATACGATTCACTATTTTTCCTGGTACCAAAATCTATCAAGCGTGATCTCTTCCGTATCACTTTTACAAGAATTAATCTAAAAAAACGGGACCTACCGAACGCTGTATTAGATTAACTCAAGCGCGGTTCTCCGACCGCTTTACTAGATGATTAGCTTACAATCAGATTTTGCCTAAATCCGTACTTCAGTCGTGTCTACTTCCGTTACACTATTGTAAGTTACGTCGCATCCTCATCCGTACACTTACACGAGCAACCCTGTGCTCGCACCAAAGTGACAAACTCAGTCAATATGGTTCACTTCACATCAATAAACATTTACATCAGCTTTAGAAAATAAAAATATTTGACCCCAAACGAAAATATTTTAGTCGTCTTTTACCCGCGATGCGTACTAGAAACCGATTCAACGTTCATTATTATCAATTTACTCTTAACATCAATAAAACAATTTGCAGTTTCTTACCCAAAGATGCTTTTTCTGTAATCGCCACGGATTCTTTTGGTCCGTGTGGGAGTTCTTCCTCTGGTCCTGAAATGCGGATATTGGCTCTCTCTCTCTTAACCTGTTGAGATCTATCTCAAGCCGTCGAGGTATGAGACCGGTCCGCCTGTTGCTGTCCGAGTGTGCACTTTCCGTCAAATCCGCTCAGGACCAGAGAAGAGAGTTCCGCACAGGATCGACACTTCTGACACCAAGCTGTATTAGCATTTTTTAGGGATTAATGAAAACAGCATCGATGGGTATAACAAACTCTCATTAGGCAAAATTGCTTTAAAGATGAAAAGGTTTATTTATTTGAGGACCCTTTCCAGAGCCACAGGCCAGCTGGCTTTGGGAAGGAGAACCTGATTATCTCACAAAATACAAAGCATTTATACACTTCTTTGCGTAAGACCACTCCCCAGTTGGGCCGGCCTCTACCCCCCAGGACAAACCAAATTGTCTCCTGCCTTCCGAGGGGACAAAAGGTCACTCCAATGACCCCCTGCATTCTTCTGTGTCCTGTCCCCCACGCATTCACAGAACAGGCTAACATCACAAATATACCACCAGGGACGCAAAAAGGCTCTCCGTTTTGTATTCCTAACTCATGTTCATTTTCCTTAATGTATTCCTGTATTCAGCAATATTCATTAATCAGCCAGTATTAAAAATTTCCACGACAAGGTCAAAACCGTTATAACAATACATCACTGCCTCTACAACTGTGGATGCAACACAGCAGGAATGGCTTGTGGCATACCACTCTTTTATCCAAAGCTCTATTATATGAAGATTTATGTGTCCATTCATTAAGCTCGCCAGCATTAGTGTGGGTAAGGATTTATGTTTCTAGGTAAAAGGGAAACATAGATAAGACTCTAGACACCAGATGCTATAGAGACATTTTCCATTATGTACATCAAGAGGCAAGTTTTTTTTTAATCACATCAAAACTATATACCATAATATACTATATACTAAAAACCATAAGATTTTTTTTTAAACTTAATTTTTTTGTATAGTGCTTTTCACGATGCAACATTTAAAAGCAGCTTTTCAAGAAAGTCACACTGTTATGTCAATAAAATGCTAATATTTGTTAATGAAGTGTTGTCAATTATAGCAAATATCAGACAGCAAAAATAAACACTAAGCTTGAGAACAGCACTCCTGTGTAACAAAAAAGGACCAAAAATGTGTATTTTACAAGTAAAAAATATTCATCTGAGTCACTGTAGTGCATATTCAGATAAGCGGCTAAGCCCTCCTAAAAGAACCACAAAGTAGATAATAACTGGCCCTCATGTATTTCAAAGAAGAGTGTCTGCTTTCTTGGATGCAGTTTATATTTTATGCTTCCAATGTTTTATAAGAGGTCTTCACTTCAAGACATTTTTTATGTGTGTATAGCACACTTGTGGGCATAAAGTTAGAGGCATTAGGGTCTTGGTGGTATCGTTATGAAACTATAAGACTCATAAATAAGGTTTAAAGTGAAGACTTCACAAATACATAATTTCCTCATTCCGAGCTCTTTCACAGCTAATGAAACATTAAATCACTCATTATGTTGTCCACTTGTAATGATTATTAAGCTATGCTAACCAGTAGGAAATTAGCATGAGAAGAGCACAGGAGACAAAAGTCACTGGTTACAGGCATGTAAACCAACCAGCTGGCCTACCAGCATCACAATATGGCCAACTCCCTGTAGACCATGATCTGAGCTGGCTTAACACCAGAGACTCAAAACTATGGCAGACGATAGGTCCTATGTGGGACTGTCCACTGTTTACTGAGGCCCAACTAAGCTGTCCGTTCCTTTACGGGGTCCGAAGAGGGCTGCAGATGGCATGGAAGGACGAGAAGGACAGGCAGTGGAGCCTAACATCACGCCCCAGAAAACCTCAATTCGGATTAGCATCGGTGAGTCCATCCAATGGAGGATTAGAGATTCTCTCCTGGGATAGAGCCAAGCTTCAACAATCAAGATGGCCTTGAATAAACTCATAAACATTCCACGATAAAACAAACTCATGGTTTGAACCTTTAAAAGTCTACTTGGAAGAACATATTGTTCTCAAAAGCTGGTTTTATCGATCATGAAAGTTCAAAAGAGAAGAGCAGGTTTAATTTATTAAAGCACCAATAAGCAGATACAATAAGTTCCCCTTAAATTCTTTGTTTACCTGCAGTTAACATTTCAATGGAAATTGCAACAGATTTTTTCACACCCACCTCCACAACAAGTCTGTACAAGTTAACACAAAAAAACATTTAGTTGTCACTGATACTAATGAGCGTGTTCTACAAACATGTCAAACTCATGGTTCGCACAACATCAGCGGATAAACAAAAGTGATGAGGTTGTTAACAAGTCTATTGACTTTGAGTAATCACAATTCAGGTTTGGAAACATTTTTTGGCCCTCTGTTGAAAAAGCCTTTCCTGTACTCAGTTACTTTTGTCTGCATTCAGAAGGATATTTCAAATTACTCTCAACATAAATAATACTATGTGGTCGACCGATATTGATTTTTTTCATGGGAAGATGCCGATATCTTAGAGAGCCGATATATATACTTTATATTTATTTGAATTAATATTTAATAAAGTAAAAGTAAATTAGAAAACAAATCTTTAAAATAAACATGCTTATACTTTAGATGGCAACTTCTTGAATCTGCAATCCAATTACAGTATTTTATATAAAAATATATGAATATGTGAATAAAAAGGAAGTAAACACTGTAACAGGGCACTCAGTAATCTGGTAATTTTGTGCGCACTGGTAATCATATTTTTTCAAATAAAGACAAGGTAACGCTACATACCGCACACAGTGAAACCGTTATGAATATGACACAATGGGTAACTAGATATAGAACACCATATTTTAAAATAAATGATTTAAAGTTTTTCGATCACGTCTCCTGTGAAGCTGATCTTCTGTTCGCATTCGCTTACTTCACACGGACCGACCGTCACTCGCAGTAACACGTTTATGCAGGCTACAAATATACACTTTACAAGATATCACAGCTGGATTCCATTAAATCTGCAAGGTTTGTGAAATTAAATGTTTATTAGATATTCAGAGATTTGTTTAAATTATGTACATTGTCCTTTTCTGAACGTTGACGGTAAATGAAAAAGTATGAAAGAATGATTGTTTGCCTTTTCTGTTACAAAGAATATAAAAGCAAACGCTTTACTTTTTCGCATACCATTTACTTTGTTCACCAGTTCTGTCTAACAAAGTATTAGATATGACTGACAGAGATCATAAACTAATGAAGACGGAGAATGTGAGTGAGCACTGTGTTCAGGCGCTGGTGTTCTCAGCGCCGCCCGTCAAAATAAAAGTCCCGCTTACAACACATCGGCCAATCAGAAAAATGTATCGGCCGAGGCGATATATCGGTCGACCACTAATACTATGGCTGATATTTTGCAACTACAACATATTCTAAACTGATTATACATCTCTTTGTATACAACTGATTAGCCATTTCGAGCCGCGCCTGCAACTTCGCAACTCTGTCGCATCTCTCTGCCGTTCTACATCCCGCTCACACACACACACTGCCCCGGCACACGCCCTTCCACTCACTTTTTTAAAATCCCCTACAGCGCGAAACATGAGTTTCAAACGCGGCGCCGAGGAGCTTGTATGTAATTGGAGGACAAATGGCTCCTTAGTTTCGAAATGGTTTGGATACAAGGTGATCGGGGCGAAAATAAAGGCGTTAAGGCCATTGCACACTCAGTCCGAAATTCGCATCCGAAATTTTCGCACGTAAAAAAAAAAAAAACGACCTCACGTTATGTCAATCACGCTTGCACACTGCCTCCGAAACTTTCGTCCGTCAAAAAAAAATTCGGATCAGGTTCGATTTTCTGCACTTTTCGCATCCACAGCCAGCATTTTGAGAGGTTTTGTGACTATTCAGACCCCCGTACAAGCGAACGACACAATCCAGAATGGCATCTGATAAGTTGATACACTTCGTCTCGCAGCACAAAGTACTGTATGATAAACAAACCATACAGCTGTTCTGTATGCCCAGCGTTTCTGCCGGCCGTGTGTGTGTGTGTGTGTGTGTCTTTTTTGGTGGTCTTCTTTTTAATATGTGGCTCCAGTATCGCTAGCAAAGCATCAAACTGTTCCATTGACAATTGACATTCTGAGGTAAATTTTGAATCGCTCGGGATAATTGCGCAACTCCTTGATGAGCTGAAACTCTCCTTCCTCTCGGCACAAGATTGGATGGACCCTCTTTTTCTTCTTTTTCTCTTTTAAAGAAGAGAGAGGGCATTTTGTATTGTTTGCGTTTTTTTTCCGGTTTAAGGTTTAATAAATACGCATCGGACTCAGTGTGCAAGGTTTCTGTGTGTGACGAATTTTTAGGCTGATGAACACGAAAAAACGCATACGGAAAAAATCGGACTCAGTGTGCAATGGCCTTTAGTCTAGCCTTAGAAGCTCATTTGAAACATTGCTGCGGCTCATTTAAGAAAATGACAGCTCCGAAGAGATGCCGCTTTAGTTTGAGGTAGTGCTAATTCCTACCAGCTAGCATAGATGACACGGTTGGTTGGCTTTGGCTACCTTTCTCACCCGAAGAGGCTTGCGGGTGTCCCGTTTTCAGGTGATACGTCATAGATGATGTGCTACTACTGTATTTAAGCACTGTATCACACAAGTTGCAACTTACATCTGTGTCATTGTTTTGGTGAAATGGTCCCACACACTACTTTTCTTTGCACGCGTCATCCTGTCGTCTGCCCCGGCTCTAACCTCGAGTGTTTTAGCCTGTAGCCTTTACTTTTCGCAAACCTTGTGAGCGTGCGAACCCAAACGCTGTGACCTCGCGCCAAATGTTTTTATTGGTTTATTAAGTACAAACAGGCGAGTTATGAAGAATTGAGTGTGAGGGATTTGTTCACTTCACACAAAAATATCTTGGAAAGAGATGGCTAACTGTAGTAGCGTTTAGTCCACTGTCTACAATAGCCTAATTTAGAGATCACTTTTTTTTTTTTAACCGACTACCGACAACTTTGATCGGTTAACGTTGATACGGTCAACCATCGGTCAAACGGTCTTCGGTTAACATCCCTAATCTAAAACTGCATGAAAACAAATAGAAAGTAAAGTTTGTTAAAACTTGTTTGAAAGTTTTTGAAGAATTTGAAATTTGAGGGTTTATAGAATATACTGAAGCTAATACTGCCCTACAAAGGCAAAAGGCAGTAACTGACCAGAGTGTCAAACTGAGAAAAATGACTTTAAAGTTTTTTGTTTTGTCCACACAAATGTATTATAGGTAGAGCAATGAAAATCTGGTGACTTGTTGCCCAGATGAAGAAATGTGTGTATATAAAAAATCTTGTGCTCAAAGTTGACCTTTGACCCTTATTTGTCAGATACTGTATTCTGCCTTTGTATTATTTACTAAAAAATAAGGAGTCGTGCAAAGGCAAAAGGCAGTAACTGACATATAATCAATATTTGCTTACCACCATTTAGAAGATAATTAACTGATCACCTTCATTAAAGTCTAATGATCATGGCATTTGTTTTAGATGACACACAAATACTTAGACATGTCGTTGTTGCTATCCAGTGCTGGGAGTGCATTCAGTTGGAGTCAATGCGTAAACTAAAAAACTTCAATTTTGTGTGCAGCAAAACCAGCAGATAGGTGACACAAGAGTGTACAGTGTGAATAAATACAACAACTATCTCTGATAATTAGATAATTAAATTATTAGACTTTAATGAAGGTGATCAGTTAATTATCTTCTAAATGGTGGTAAGCAAATATTGATTATATGTCAGTTACTGCCTTTTGCCTTTGCACGACTCCTTATTTTTTAGTAAATAATACAAAGGCAAAAGGCAGTAACTGACATATAATCAATATTTGCTTACCACCATTTAGAAGATAATTAACTGATCACCTTCATTAAAGTCTAATAATTTAATTATCTAATTATCAGAGATAGTTGTTGTATTTATTCACACTGTACACTCTTGTGTCACCTATCTGCTGGTTTTGCTGCACACAAAATTGAAGTTTTTTAGTTTACGCATTGACTCCAACTGAATGCACTCCCAGCACTGGATAGCAACAACGACATGTCTAAGTATTTGTGTGTCATCTAAAACAAATGCCATGATCATTAGACTTTAATGAAGGTGATCAGTTAATTATCTTCTAAATGGTGGTAAGCAAATATTGATTATATGTCAGTTACTGCCTTTTGCCTTTGCACGACTCCTTATTTTTTAGTAAATAATAGAAAGGCAGAATACAGTATCTGACAAATAAGGGTCAAAGGTCAACTTTGAGCACAAGATTTTTTATATACACACATTTCTTCATCTGGGCAACAAGTCACCAGATTTTCATTGCTCTACCTATAATACATTTGTGTGGACAAAACAAAAAACTTTAAAGTCATTTTTCTCAGTTTGACACTCTCAGTTACTGCCTTTTGCCTTTGTAGGGCAGAGTACGTAACTGGACTTTTGCGTCAAAGATCAAAGCCAAAGAATGGTAACTGCAGTTACCGCTTTCTGCCATGGTTGCTTGTATGGTTTTGGGAGTTACTGTGAACACAGCCCTCTATTTTTTTCAAAAAAACAGTCAAATTGAGTATAGATATTTATCCACATGATAAAGGAGGTCTTTAATATCCCAAAAATGACATTAACTCATTTTTGACCAAAAATGCAGTTACTGCCTTTTGGCTTTGTAGGGCAGAATAGAACGCTAGAACAATAGATAGAACTATAGATTTATAGTATTTGTTGGGAATCATGAAATTGCTCAATATGTTCATTCTATTTTGGCAAAAATCATTTGAACATACATCACGCCATATTACAACTTCCAAACTCTTAAGACTAGAGGTAGCATGAGAGGCTAAAGCAAAACCAAGCAGCTGCAAACCAATGTGCAGGCTGACAGCTGAAATACATTAGAAAGGCCAATAGCACATATAATATCTTCTGCATACATTGACACCATCATTCTATACCTTGAGCAACAGTGATCTAGATGAGGTCTGACAAATCACCGCAAACTTCAGAGACATGTGTGCACGAGGAAAAATATTTAAGCTTTCTTTGCCACGATACCATCATTTTTAAATCACTCTCTAGAGGGGCAACTCCTCACTCAAAATGATTTATAGGCAAAGTATAACATTCCCGCAACCCACCGGCTACGGATTACAATATCTGCCTCCCATGTGTAAAAATCATCATCTGTGTCATGAAAAATTAAGCCAGTTAGGGTGAAAAAGTGCGTTTCAGCCAAGCTATCGTCTGTCTTTGATTGTTCGAGTCATAGCTGGAAGTTTAATTTCACGCAGCCGATCTTTTGACATAAAATTGGATTCAACGTGGGGCTTAACTAACAGGTTGCAAAAAGCAGACCAAGTTATGAGACATCAGCCATATGCACTTTTTTCATATTCTCAGGCTTTCAGGGTTTTTTTAAGTTGCACGTCACACTTCTTAACATGTGGCAGTTGACTAGGTTTGTGCCTGTGTTAAGTATGATTCATGCTTGTTATGACAGCATATAGCACTTGTAATATAATTTTTTCATTTAAGCCTCATGATCAAAAATGCACAAAATTTACATTGTAAATACATAAAAATGTCTTTCTTTAGTTCGGTCCGTTAACGCTCAGATCTGCACCAAAACAACTGTTCCCGAGATCAACTGAACGATGTGGTCTTGGCCTGAATGAAAACAAAATGCAGGAGGTTCGGTTAAGCTGAGAAAGTAATCCAATTAAATAAACCAACAAACTAAGGTTATCATCATTTATAAAGGGGAATTTGTTATATAGTAAGCATTCTGTGAGTGAACACATTAGTTATCACAGTTGAAAACCAAAGATCACCTCCATCATAAAATGTTGTTTAATTGCACTTTGTGTATTGCAAGAATGCTGTGTATATATAGGACAGTTTTACCCACATGTGACTGGCACAAAAACATTTTGGTATGCTTTGAAATGGTGCCTTGTAAAAGCAAACCGAACCATAAAAATAATGCAACATTGTATCAAATTAAGTCCGTTTCAGAACAAAGCAAACAATCTACAGGTCTGGAAACGCCCTAAACAATACATATTAAATACAAATTCTTACTACTTTACAAGAATAGTGGTTCAAGTCCACATTATGGCTGCTCTGATTGCAGAAACTGTAAAATGCAGAAATACATAAATATTGATATACAGTACTAGCCTTATTATAAACATTATCAAAAGGATGAAAAACATGACATATTGTAGCAATGTAGCCATAGTGTTGATGTTTCATGGAGATGGTGCTTAAAGCTTAAGGTTCAAACCCAGCATCCTCACCATTAGAAACCAGATACAGGGTTGTGCTCTCAACCTGCCCACAGAGGTGATGTATTTTTAATGCCCTCCAGAACCTCTACCCACATTGACCTTCAATAGAATGAAAACATCTCCAGCTTATCTCCACCACACCACATTAAGAAAACATAGGGCTAGTTTACACATGAGTGCATCTCTGGGCCTGAAATATAACAATTTGCAGTAAATATTTTCTACAATTGCACAACCATTGGTTTTATGGAGAACCGCAGCATATTAGAGTACCACCAGCCATGTCAATTTAGAAGATGCCTCACAGATAATCAAGATTATGTGAGCATGTGGATTCACTGAGCCATTCAAAGGCAAAACTGAGGTGAAGTAAATTATAAAGATGCAAAAAAGTTGTAACTGTACTAGATAACTTTTTCAAACTGTATTATAAATGAGCAACTGAATAATCAAGCAAGTACATACATAAACAAATGTTTTTTATACACATTAAAACAAAAGAAGTGTCCTCATTTAAATAAAACAAATAATGTGTGTAACTTGTAGTCTTGCATTGTTAGCTCAGTAATTCCACATAGTTCTAGATGTCTGCTTTGGGTCCCTTGGCTCCAGGATGTCTGCAAATCTTTGCTATTCCTGATACTCCACAGGTGTGTGTGTGTGTGTGTGTGTGTGTGGTGTGTGTGTGTGTGTGTGTGTGTGTGTGTGTGTGTGTGTGTGTGTGTGTGTGTGTGTGTGTGTGGTGTGTGTGTGTGTGTGTCGTCCTATTGGCCATCTGTAATCAGGAGCCTTCGATTACCTTTTTATTTATGAGAACACCTAGATGTGTGAGGTGATTTATCAAAAGTGCTGCATGAATTTCATGATTTATAGTTTCCTTGGCTTCTGTGTGACCTTAAAAATGCACCCTAGAACACAGACAGAAGCATAAAACAAAACTAAAGGCGATAAAATACATATGTTGATGCATAGTCAACGAATGACGAGGATGTGACGGAATTGCGTCTTCAATTCAGGGTCTGTTCCAGCATCTCCCTGATCCGTCTTTTTAATATACAGCTTTAAAGCCATTTTGCAATGCTAAATACACCAAAACCTCCTTTGTTCAAGATGACGTGTCACCCAAGGTGGTGACCTCATTTTAAACTCTGATGTTATGACAGAAGGAGCTTCATAATTAGGCGTGATGAAAAGACCAGGACTGAGACACAAGGTTAAGGAATTTCAACGTGTATTTGTGTGTGAATAAAATACTGCAGGAATTTTGGAACAAAAGCAAAAGTAAAAAGCGGAAAGGACTTAAAGGTCAGGCTGAAGAAGCTGTGTCTGTAAAATCTGCGACATCTGCACTCCTTCATACTCATGACTTCGTTTTGCGTTTGGTGGCGACATTTCATTATTGTCGTGTCTTTCCACCTCAAGTCATATTTCATGGTGTTCCAACTAAATCGGCAGGGCCACAGAGTGTGGAACACACCTTAATTGAATTCTCTTTAAAGATTGCTGACAGCGCAGAGAGAGAACAAGGAGAATAGGATGAGAATGAGAGAGAAAGAATCCTCAGGGAAAAAAAACACTAGAGGTAACAGTAAATATGGGAAACATTGTCTAATCTGTGAAGCAGGAAATTGTATTTCCCGACACACGTTGAAACTGAAGATCAACCAGTGTGAGACCCCAAAAAGTGTGAAATTCATCTTAAGCAAGTGTTTTCCAAATATTTACGAGAACAAAAAGTAATTTTCACTCATTGATGAATTGTCCTAGCCTGGTTCTACCAGACTCTCGTACATTTCATTTGTACATAGAGTCTGGCACCGCTCCATTGGCAAACGTTTACTTCCTTGTAGGCGGGAACTCTATTGAAGTCTAAAACTATTGGATCTGCCCAGAGTCACTCTATCTGCCATAACCAATCGCTAACGTTTGGTCATGACGTATGTCTTTTCCCGAACCCCGTGGGAGGATGGCCATAAACACAAAACTAAGCAAAGATTGTTCTTGCTCCGGCTTTAACTTCTTGATATTCGCAGCGTTGCCACAACGGACCGAATGGCTTCACTCGCATCTTTCTTATTTTGAACTACAACTCAAAATAACGCACGAGTCGACATCAACGTCATCGTTCTCAGCCACTCCCTCTGTTCGCTGATTGGTCCTACAAAAAATTGATTTCTGGAAACCGAAGTCTACGGCACAGTCCCAGACGGAGTACTGAAGGAAAATGAAATTGAGCGGAAGTGCGTAGGAGGGCGGAGCCAGGCTAGAATTGTCCCTCATCAATGAGCAAATCTGACATCCCCTAGAGCTCAAAAAGTGTGCCACACATGGGTATTATCAGGCATTTTACTTAATATGTACCTAAGCAATATGAATAGATAAACCACAAAGACAGAAAAACCACAAAGGAGATTTTAATTTCAATCTTGATTGCTTTCTCCGAGGCAGAAATTATTTTAATGGGAGAGAAAATGCTGTTTTTCCGATTTATTAAAAATCCAGTAATCTCACATGTCTCCAGTCTCCAGTTTCCCAAAAGTTGCTCAACAATGTCTCAAACTGTGCTAGATGTTACCAAGACAACACTGTAAAAAGGCAATAATTTCAATATAAACTTCAACATTTTTCAAACTATCTTAAAAAGAGTCATAAATCTGTGATCCACATTTATTTTGACCTCTACACTGTGCATCAACAATCTTCTAGTTTGTATCTATTGCGTTCTAAAGAATTTAGGAGAATTAAAGGGTACCTATCATGGAATTTTGAAAATTACCTTTCATGTAGTGTGTAACATAGATCTAAGTGAACAAAAACATCCTGCAAAGTTTTAAATATAAAAGTTCACCGTATACAAAGTTATTGTCTCTCAAAAGTAAGAGTCGACTCTGAGTCGCTGATATGAACCGATAGACAAACGATGCTTTCTCTCTAGCTTTCGTACGTCACTTGTACAAGTTATTTGAATTCCACTCAGTGCGCGCGCCGAGCAGACAGAGAAACCTGACAACAACATGTCGACGAGACTGTTCTGAAGTGCGAATCAAAAGCAAACTTTTTTTTTCACTGCCCAGGGACAAGCATGTGAAGACTCAGTGGCTAGAGTTTATATTTACAACTATACCACACAAGTAGGGGTGTCACGATTTCGATTTTAAATCGAAATCGATCGAAATTAAGTCACAATCTCGATAATCGAATTCAAAAATGGAATCGTCGATACTGCCACGCCCCCATGTCACGTCCAGTCGGTTTGCAAAGCGGAAAAAAACAGCGTTGAAGTGCTGCGAGTCCTCTACCTCAGTTACAGCCAGTCAAAAGATAGCATGGCTGCAGATGCAGGAGACCCATCGACAGGACTTCTGAGTCTGACCTCCTCTTTCACTAAAGTCGCCGGTGTGGGACAGTGGGAGTATTTCTGATTTCCAGTGAGTTATGTTGACAACGTTCACATTCGCGTTCAAAGTTAACGCTTAAAAAAAGCCACACTTTGCAAGCTCTGCTACTGTATGTGCGTCAGTGCGTGTACCATTCTTCCACTTTTAAAATTAAAAGTTTAAATTGACAAAAACAGCAGACTCAGAACAGTATAAATCTTTTTTCAATAAATCTAGCATGTCACAAATAACTTGATTCTCCACCTCCACGAATGAGACGAGTGTCGTTCATTTCCGCACCGAGTCTATTTTTGCTTCACGCGCCGAGTTAAAGTGACAGCGCACAGTTCGTGGTCAAAATGAACATGACACGAAAATGTTGTAATTTCATCATAAATGCATTTAATTAAATTCTACATTAAATACTAATATTTTTCACAGTCATGTTTGTACTTTAAGACCGAGGTAAAGCAAGGAAAACATATATGTATCTGTTAAACCTTGTTTGTTTTGTTGTGAACTTGAATGTCATCTTCTGTGAATAAACTGCAGTTACAAAAGAGAAACTACATGGCAGGTTATTTTGCTTAAGTTTCTAATTGACTAAAGATATAAGTTATTGTAACATTATTTTGTTAATAAATGTTTTAAATTTGACAATGTAGTGTGGTACATTGCGAACAAAGGTCATATATTATATTACATAAAAGTCTAGTCTAAAAATGGCATCGCAAACTGTGCTTAAAAAAAATAAATGTAAAAATCGAGAATCGAATCGAACCGTGACCTTAGAATCGAAAATGTAATCGAATCGAGGATTTGGAGAATCGTGACACCCCTTCACACAAGTATAGCCACCTTGAGCTGTGTTCGCGTTATTTTAATGACGATCGCTTCACAAACACAAATGCTTGTGTGGATTCGCGAGTCGGCTGATGGTTCAATACCAAGTTTATTTGGATCAGCTTCCTCCTCCGAATCACAACCTGTAAGTACTATTAATAATTGTTGCTTTTATGTGTGTGTGTGTGTGTGTGTGTGTGTGTGTGTGTGTGTGTGTGTGTGTGTGTGTGTGTGTGTGTGTGTGTGTGTGTGTGTGTGTGTGTGTGTGTGTGTGTGTGTTTGTGCGTGCGTGCGTGTGTGTGTGTGTGTGTGTGAGAGAGTGAGAGTTACGCTCAGCAGCCAGCTTCTAGGTCTCCAATGTCATTTTTTTTGTTTTTTGAAATATGTGAAATTATGTGAAGCGTATTGTAGTACTGCAGTGCTTTATCAATATGTTTAAGCTTTGGGCTAACGCAAAATATAACTGACTGCGTCATCTGACCAATCACCGCCGATTAGCGTCACACAAAGGAGGGGTTTGGACAAATGAGTCGTCAAACGAATCATTAGGGAGTCGGTGAGCAAATCAGGTAAAAATAAATGCATATTATAAGACAACAAAAGTGTTTTTTGTCATTGCATGCATGTAAAACTGTTGTTGGGGACTCCCAGAACATTATTAAAAAACAAAACATTATTAAATGCCATAATAGGTACCCTTTAAAGGGTACCTATCATGGAATTTTGAAAATTACCTTTCATGTAGTGTGTAACATAGATCTAAGTGAACGAAAACATCCTGCAAAGTTTTAAATATGAAAGTTCACCGTATACAAAGTTATTATCTCTCAAAAGTATGAGTCGACTCTGAGTCGTTGATATGAATCGATAGACGAACGATGCACTTTCGTACGTCACTTGTCCAAGTTATTTGAATAAGATACGCCCACTCATTGCATTAGGAGACACCAGGGATCATGTCGACGAGACGCTGCTGTGTTTTGAAGTGCGACGCAAAAGCAAACTTTTTTCATCTGCCAAGTGAGGAGCATTTGAAGACAGTGGCTACAGTTCATAACTATACCACAGAAGTATTATAGCCCGAACTTGTTCTGTGTTCGCGTCATTTTGAAGATGATTGCTTCACAAACCTAAATGCTATAAAGTATGAATTTGCGAGCCGGCTGATACTGAAGGAGGGAGGTTCAGTACCGAGTTTATTTGGATCAGCTTCCTTCTCCGAATCACAATCTGTAAGTAGGCTGTTGCTTTTATGTTTGTATCATGTTCTATAATTATTTTGTGTGTTGTGTACGCACAGGCACAGCGCAGCTTCTAGCAGCTAACTTAGGTCTTCAATGTCAATTGTATTGAAATATGTGAAGTGTTTGCCGTTGTTAATGGAGTTGTCACAGGGCTCTCGAGTGTCACGCATCACGCATTGAGCGTGACAGTCACTCATTTCGGTCTTTTGTCACGCTCTCCGGCCACACATTGTATTTCTCACGCTGAAAAACTATTTGTAATATATTTAATATGCCGCAGTGCCCAAAACTCACTCACTGTGGAACCGGCAGGATTCAAGCGCGTCTCCTCCAGTGTTGCCAGGTCTGTATGCCTGCACTGTTTCCGCGGGTTGTTTGTGTAGTGCACGCTGGTTGACGCGATTGTTTTATCCACTGGAACATGATTGTTATTGAGGAAACACCCGGGAACGCTATTTGAATATTTTTGGCCGTGATTGGGTTAGTTTGATGAGCAATTGGGCTGGTTTTGTTGTGCAGACCTGGCAACCCTGGTCTCCTCTGGTGTTGTTCGTCTGGTGTTGTTAGCCAATCAGAAAATAGCACTGTTGTATCTGGGTAAGATCTAGCGCAACAACCAATGACACCCCGTCGGCTGGGTGTCTAACATATCACCACAGATTAGCGTCACGCAAAGGCGGGGTTTGGAAAAATGACTCGCTAAACGATTCATATGGGAGTCCGTGAGCAAATCAGGTAAAAATAAATGCATATTATAAGACAACAAAAGTGTTTTTTGTCATTGCATGCTTGTAAAACTGTTGTTGGGGACTCCCAGAACAATATTAGGAACATTTTAAATGCCATAATAGGTACCCTTTAAGACAAAACATCTGTGACAAAAGCAGATAATTACATTCACGAGAATCAAACATAATTATTAAACTATTAAAAAAGAGGAAAAATCCTTTAGAGATGTCAAGAAAAGGTGTATATATATATATATAAATAATTATAGGGGAAACCCATAGGAGAACATCCCCCACAAAAACTACAGCAAGAACCAAAGAAAAATCTGTTTTGTCTCAGAAGTATCTTGTATATAATTTGTGTTTCTTTTTACTTTTCGTTTCGAGAAAAATATGCATAATTGTTTCATTTATTTCAAATGTTTAAATTGTTTTTATTAGAGAATCGCCACAAAATCTCCTGAGCTTTAAAAGTCAAGTCATCTTTATTTATATAGTGTTTTTTTACAATACAGATTGTTTCAAAGCAGCTTTACTTTGATAACAACAAACTAATGCAACAAAGTTTGTTTCTAGAAGAAAATAGAGTCATAGTCCAGCTTAAGCAAGTTTAGTGATGGTTTACAGTAGATTTATGATAAAAGACCAATTCTGAGCATCAAAACCGTCCTCTGGGATTCAGTTAGATTTCTAAAAACAGGTTCCTTTGCTAAAACAATCCTTGACGTGTGAACAAGACATCTTTCATGCAGCTTCTCGCCAACGCAGTGAGTGACAATTAAACCTGACAAAAAAATGACAAATGAAAGGCAAGTGTAGCAATTCAGCCCGACAACTGTACACTGTGACATCAAGCTAAGCTTACAGTGAAAAGAAATATGACACAATGCACTATGACATCAAACTAAGCAAAGGCGTGGAGGGGTCAGGAACCCCGTTCAGCTCTCTAGGTGATGAGAGAGATGAGGTGTGTTCTCACACTGCTGGAGCAAGCACAGCCCTCAGAATCTCACATTAAGGCAGTGATTTATTGGCTTTGTCAAGAGCAGCTGTTGCAGGGAGACAATGGGGCTCAGAGGAGCTTACTTGGAGGAAGGAGGCTCTCAGTATGTAATAAGACAAGGATCACACTCTACCTTCTACCTCAGGGCTTTGACCCAGACAAGAGCTTCTTTTCTCGGAGAGGACATCTATGGTGTGCCTCCAAAGACTTTGGACGAAGGTTCAAGATGGCCAGACAGAAAGTAGCCAGAAATTAGCCACATTTTGACCACTTGTTTCATTTGATCCAGATGAATAATGTTGGTGTTATGGTTTGAATTTCCGAATTGTAATGCGCGTATTGGGCATCATTTTACTCATTACGGCAGATTTTATGCTCACACCAAAGTGTACGCATATAATGAGTTTGAGCCACCTCCTAGAACTAAATTGAGTTATTGTCACTGCTTATTGCACTTAAACAGTCAAATGCACATAACATAATGTCAAAATGCCGATCTTGGCGAGTATTCACACAGACAGTTATGATTTAAGTGAACATAAACAGTTGAGAAAGAAAACGCATGTGTAACTGTATAATGGATCCGTGCCTCAGGTCTTAAAGGGAGAGCAGCCTAATATACCTCCTGCCAAATTATGAGATAATAAAAATATCTATATGGCTTTTCCCCCCATGGTATCGATGTCAAAATTGTGGCCAGTGAAAATGCTGTAACTTTGGAAAACCACTAGCCACAGTGGCTGGTGAGCAAACAAGTTAATGTCATGGGGAAATACTTTTTTTATTTTTTTACTTTTATTATTATATGAATCAATTTCAAGCAATGAACATTCAAATGGTGTTTATTTTATGCTTTGTTTAGATTATAATAGTTTCAAATTATAAAAGATTATAATAGTTTTTTCATAGTTTATTATTGCAAGTCTGGGACTAAAAAGTAAAAAAACATGCATTTGAAACCTAGCAAAAATAAGTAATAAACAAAATACTCATGGAACAAAAATTGAAGACAGTTTAAATCTCATCATCATAGGTTTTCTACAAAACTGTCATCTGTTAGTTTAAGTACACAAGGTTGAAGAAACACCCATATGTACATTCAAACAACACTATTTCTTTTTGTGCATTCTGTATGGCTAAATTAAGACTACAGCCATCTCTTCCATTCATCTTGGGACCTCTCAGACCTTGGAATAGGGTGCCTGTATGAAAGTAAACACACAGCATACTGCACAGCACTGTGCCCTGTTTATCCAACAAATAATTAAGCAGTAATATGAGCACTGAGTTTACATCTCTTTGTTTTCCCAGAGGCTCAGCCCAGGCAATATGGCAGGGGCTCCAGTGTCTCTCAGCACTTGTATACAACATCATTGCAGCTGCGGTTGCATTGCCTTGGATGGATTTGGCTGTAACCTACTCACTCATTGCTCTGCTTGTCGTGTGTGCATCAGGATCTCCTTTTTAAATATCAGATTGACCTGTAAAAAAGTATGTTTTGGCTTTCTGTCACACATTCTTACTGCCATTCTCACACTTCTCCTCTTTATTCTACAGGTGGCACACCTTTAGACCTCCCACAGTCTGTTAACTGACCGTCTGATGCTATTGCACACAAAATAGACAAGAAATGGCTGTAACTGCA
The DNA here is from genome assembly GCA_036326025.1 of Chrosomus eos. NCBI lineage: Eukaryota > Metazoa > Chordata > Actinopteri > Cypriniformes > Leuciscidae > Chrosomus > Chrosomus eos. The sequence continues at coordinate 27,995,796 of CM070824.1, read as the reverse complement.
GCTTCTGATGTGGGTGGCTGGCTTAAAAAACTTTTGTGTTTACAAGGTTGTTAGAGTAAAACTTTTTGGAGAAGAAATAATCATTGAATTTGTCAAAGTTTCCATGGTTACAAGACGTCATTTACACTAACTCAGCCCATCATTGTCTGACTGGTAGCCTTAGCTTTCGATGCAACTAACCACAATTTAAATCTGCCTTTTTCCGAACTCATCCTTTTCCCTTTTCCCATCACACATCAGCACGGAGAAGTGATTATTTTAAATACAAATTAAAAGGGTCATGACAAGAGAAATCAAATGTTCCATGAGCTTTTGACATATAAGAGGTATTTAAAAATCCTGCAAGTTTCATAGCTTAAAATGTCCTATTTGTTATAAAAAGAGCACATTTTAATCATATTGTGGGATACATTTGCATATGACTGCCTTTATACAGATGTAACGGACTCAGGCTTGGTTTTTAATCCATTTGCAGACATTTTAATTTAGCAATTAATCCAAATCAACAGGCAAAGAGATAGTCAAAGATCCAGGCTAAGTTCAGTGAACAACATAGACAGATCAAAGAGGCAAGGCAAAAACAGTATTACAATAAACGGGATATCCAAGAAACAAGCAAAAGGTCATATCAAGAAGCAGTCACAATGGCAATGGAAAGAATGCTTGGAAAGTCTGGCAATACTTCGCAAAGTGTTACTGGCTAACACCAAAGCCCGTCTACGGAAAGCCTGGGCACTTCCTATTAGCCCCGTTGTATCATCTTTGGTTGCAGTTCCATTCGAATTCCACTGGAGGTGATCGCGAGCGAGCGCAGAATGAATGGGAGTCTATGGAGCTAAACGGCTAAATGTATCTCTTTCTCCTGCTTGTCGTTGAATAAACGTAGATGTTATTGTTGATTCCGCAAGTTCAATATAGATTATAGGCCAAAAGTCGAATGAACGAGTACTTATGCCCTTTCGGTTTCTTACAGATTAGGCCGTTGTTGGCCGGAACACGCTACTGTTCCGCTACTGTGTGACGTCCTCACATGTTTGAACGGATTTTTAGAACAGTTAAGTGAACTTAAAAATGCAAATTTCAGCAGTGTATTATCTTTGCCCTCACTTTTGAATGCAACTTTCAAATTACTTGACAAAAAATTATATCCTGAGAAAAGTGGATTTCTGGGGGTGAAACCCCATAGACTCCCATTCATTCTGCACTCGCGAGCGAGCGCCCCCGCACGGACAGAGACGTGTTACTGCAGCCAGTCCAGAAAACGGAAGTAACCAGACAGTGCCAATTCTCCCCTTATAGGCTATATGCACGCATAAGTTCCGCATTTGACGCAAGGATGCTCTTCCGTTTCCGGTTGGGGAGATTAAAGCGGAGGAAAACCGAGGAAAACGGTATTATGGCAGAGTCTTCAAAATTTACTGTCCTCCCGTCTTTGAAACGAAACTTTCATATGTTTAGATGTAATTTTATATATAGTTATGTTTATTTAATATAATTTTAAAAAGAAGCATAAACACAACGAGGGGTGTCTGTTTTGTCTGTTTTTGTGACTAACGTTTCTTTAGTATAACCATGGAGTATAAAATTCAATATAAATTCTCATTATTGCATTGGACTCTATGATCGGCGGAAGTTATCGAGCATCCTCAGACCTTCACCGGAAATACCGCCGTGCATAGAGCCCATTAGACATTCTCTGCTAACACATAGAAAGTAACTGTAGAATAAATGGAGTGTAGTCAGTATTCGGGTGAGGGCTCCCTCTGCTGGTTGGAGGGAGCATATGTTACAGCCCCTTTAATAAACTATTCGGAAAGTGGAAGTAAGGGTCCTATCATACACCCGGCGCAATACGCCACCAGGTGCGACGCAAGTGTGTTTTGCTAGTTTCAGCCTGACGCAGTTATCTTTTTCACGTCCTGCGCCAGGATGTTAAAATAGGAAATGCATTTGCACCTATTTGTTCGCCCATGGGTGTGCTGGTCTGAAAACATGCGTCCACTCTGCTTATTACACATACAGGGACGTGCAGCTGCACACAAACTAGTCAAATATTATAAAAGGATTACAATATAAAAGATTAATATTGTGTAAATAATAGGGGTGTAACGATACGCGTATTCGTATCGAACCGTTCGGTACGAGGCTTTCGGTTCGGTTTTCGGTACGCATTTTCGAACCGAACGGTTCGTTGGACCATTTTTCCTGCCGACCAAAATTTCGTTATTTTAAATGAAGGCGCACGCCGCCCGTTGCGCGTGGCACACTCGAGATGCTGGAGCGACCACAACATTGCCCAACATCAAATGGCAAATGTAATGTAAGCGGAACAAAACTGAGCTACTCGTTATTATGTGGTTGACGGACTGTTTATCAGTTTGGACCAATGCAGCGTGAGCCGATCACTGTTACTACACCGCGCTGAGACATCCAGTAAAGAAAGCATTTGAATTCGCTATTGAACTTGAAGTAATAAAATCGCTGCGAGATCTAGTGAGAAACATTCACATTTCTCCGTTATTAACGGATCAAACCGCGCTGACGTGGAAACCAGGAAGAAACATTGTGCCATGAATGAACTATTCAGTGTCACAGATCAGCAACATTCACCATGGATTTACTGTAGTAACACTAACTGTAACCATGGACATTTGTCAGGAATAGTAGGCTATAATGCTTTCAAGTAACATTACGTCGGTTTTATTTTGACATTATGAATACAATTGCTGCCCTCAAATGTTAATCTGAACTAAAATAAACCTTTGTTTATAATACTACAATATAACATTTAATTTTGTCCAAGGAGCTGTTTTGTTTTATATGCTCCTAAGAAAAGTCAAGTATAGCTCCATCACTGCTCAAAGTAATATGATAAGTTTTAATAAAAATATAATTAAAAAAAACAAGGAAATTTCTCTGACATTTCTTTCTTTTTGCTGCATTGAAAACGTACCGAACCGTACCAAACCGAACCGTGGCACAAGTGTATCGTATCGAACCGAACCGTGAATTTGATGAACCGTTACACCCCTAGTAAATAAAGATATGATAGAATCTGGCTTGTCTCGTAGATGGTCTGCTTGCACGCTTTAACCTCGCACATGAGCAGATCCGTTTGCTCTCTGGAGAAGCGTTCAGTCTTTCTGCTTGCAAATTCTGCTATGTAAATAGCAATCCACCATGGTGCGAGCACAACTGGCTTTTAAAGGGAATGGGAGATGAGACTCTGATTGGTTTGTTGCACGTTACGCCCAAAACACAGCCATTACTCATTAAGAGAATAGGGACAACCCTTTTAGACCATGTGCCACACGTGTGTTAAACTAGCAGAAGTGTGCACTTGCGCCGTGCGCTTGAGACCATGCGCTTAGATTGTTAAAATAGGACTCAATGTGCCAAACGGGTATTTAAAAGTGGCAATAAAGTGTTTAATGGTAGGGTTAGGTGTTGGCAGGCTTTTGGGATAGGGATTTTAACACATATAATAATTTACACGGAATATGTTATTACGCATATTGTTTTATAATGTACTAATACACTGATGTGCAAAAAGTATCTGCCACTATTTGCACTAAGTGTAAATATTATGTAACTACTATTTACACTTATACTGCATATATAACTGAAAATACTGCATGTTTACGCTTGCAATATAGTCACTACCAAATTTAGACACAAACGTTTTTTTTTTATTCAGATGTTAGTATACATATTGACAAAAGAGACAACTAATGACAATTTAAAGAATGCTTGGTATGAAATAATAATTTTGTTTGTGTTCGTTTTATTATTAAAACCACTAGCTGTGAAAATGGCCTTGACAATTTAAAGGGAGTTTATTTTCTAGAAGTCCACAAAGCCAATAGTTGATGAAAGACCCATGTACAAAACAAAAATAAGTTCAAAAGAGGCTCTCTGCATGGCACCACTTACAGGATAATAGCTAGTTTTCTCCCAGAGAATTTTCCTCACTCTTGATTTCAGTCACACTGAGCAGAAGGAAGTGTGAGTGTACTGCTGTCCAGAGGAAGAGAATCAGAATAGTTTCAACTGAGAAAACCAAGCTGCCACTTCTCTGCCGTATTCATGTGGCCCCCGCGGTGACACACAGACACACACACACACACACACACACACACACACACACACACACACACACACACACACAACACACCACACACACACACACACACACACCACACACACACAACACACACACACCACAACACTAGCAGAAAAATTATACGAGTCTTCAATGTCTTTCCAACTTTAAATTCAAATACATCCCAGCATTTTTCAAGCTTAACCCAAGAAGACGTCTACAGACAGCAAAGCAACGAGACAAGGAAGACATACAAATTCAGGGAGAAAAAAAAAGTGCAAAAAGGGACTAAGAAAGATTTACTATATAATGTTACAAAATATTTCTATTTCATAGAAATGCTGTTCTTTTTTAAAAATGCATCACAGTTTTTCTGTATTTGATCAAACATACAAAGCCTTGTTGTGCATAAATAAAAAAAAAATCTCTTACGAACTTTCTGACCTCTGCGGTTGCTATAGAGTATTATGGTCAGTATTTCCCACATGATTTTTGAAGACTATGGGGGGTGGACCTCGGTCCCTCTAGGGGGGTCCGGAGGCATGCCGCCAAACCCCCGGTTTGTAATATTATTATTATTATTATTATTATTATTACAGTAATAGCCATATATTGTAAAACAAATGCACTGTAAAAGAAAATAAACATGAATATTTCATAAGTATTATACTTAGGGAAATCACAATAATTTTGTTCTAGAGCTAAACCTTTGAGCTTTTAATTTGACAGAAACTGCAGAAAGATGAGCTTTTATTTTGGCTGAAAACTAACATTTCTGTGAAAACAGGTTTACAAACAAGTCTCATTACAAATCTAGTGAAATGCTGTAATCACATCCCACAAAAATGTTGTAAAAGCAAATGTAAAAAAAAATTGCATTAATGGTGCCCGCTACATTCCCAAATGCATGCTAAACTCATAGCAAATCATGCAGAGAGGGAGTTCACTACATTCATTCACTGTGAACTGAGCCGCTCAGATACGTGGAAAACACAGAATTAAAAGCTGATCGTGTGCACTTCACTTTGAAACACACAACGCAAAAAACAACGTATTTAATTAAATTGCAGTCTTTTGTGATTTGATAAGGGCCCAAAGCCATATTGCACTTTCGATTTCAGTTATGCAATGGCACAAAAACATGTTAGAGACCTTTTACGTTATTATGAGAAGTTATAAAATATTTTCAGTAATTAATGGAAAGTGCTGAAACCCGTTGTTGATTATTTGCTCGCTCTATGAAGTCTCCATAGTTGTTCATTAGGCAAAATCATTGGTGCAATCACTTACAATTTATAGAATACAACACCTCAACAAGGTATCATTAGTGTGAGTAACAAACAGTGTGTACTAAGTTGCACGCCTTAACAAGCAACATTAATAAATGCACTGTACTTCAGCAGAGCATCACTTCAACTGTGGAGCTTGAGGTGGGACACAGAAGTGAGGGAGTGTATGGCACATCTGCGTACCATCACAAATCCAAGCACGGGGATCGGGCACAGAGGGTGTGAGCTTTCACACAGACGGATGTATTTAATCCTCCCTGAAAATCTCGATAAGTGAAGCTGTTGTCAAAACGCAAATCAGATACGTAAAGTAGTGGGAGTTTAATTTGGGCCAGAGGCTTCAGATGTGCAAATCTGGCAGCCCGCCTTGGGTCCAAACGGAGCCCCAACTGCATTTTAATGAACAGCTGCTATGCATTTTCCCTCTCCCTCTTTCTCAGTTTCTCCTAGTTTCTTCTCAATGATCTATGATAGATTGTGTAATACATGCGCATCGACAGGCTTTGCTATCTCGTCTACCATTAAAATCAGTCACCTCAGAGAAGACCCACTGAACGCCCACTTCATCAATTTCCTCAAGATTATTTTCGTCTTTTGGCCCCTTTACACATACGCACACAAATGTGTCACAGAAAGCAGCAAGGACACTCATTACTCAGGGGAAAACTCTTGAAAGTTTTGAAATAGCAGAGGAGCCCTGTGTGCGTGAGAGAGGTTAAGGCAAGGTTGTCAGTACGGAACTGAAGAAGCCCTTGACCAGATGGAGGTAGGAGAGTGTTAAAGAAAGGAGATGAGGATCATTAAAGGGAGATGGAGTGGTTGATGAAGTGTTTAATGATGGGATGGATTGTGACTGCAGATTCATGTGCTGATATGGATTGTTAAGTTGAATCGTTCTCTACTTAATATTCATTAAATGTGTGATACAGTGGATAAGTCTCCATTATGAGGGGGTGGTGTAGACCAGGGGAAAATATTACTGGTAACACTAGGTTTGCATCCTGTACTCTTCCACTAGTCTTAGCGAAGCAACACAAGCTAACAACAGCATATGCAATGGTCAAGTCTCATAAGAATTTCCAGAATTGCAAAGTGACAAGTCCAAAAATATGGGATTTCTATGTTTGTAATGCTAGAAGTTCAAAAGCAGCTTTGTTGTTGATTAAAAGAAAATAGGTCATGACTACATTAATTCACCTTGATAACTTGCAAAATATAAAATAAATAATAAATGTGTATATTTGTAGGTTAAAAAAATGAAGTGTCTGATGCTCACCCAGGCTGCATTTTAAAACCAAAAACAAACAAACAAAAACAATATGGAACAATCTTGAATACATTCATATATTGCAAAGCTGAATTTTCAGCAGCCATCACTCCAGTCTTCAGTGTCACATGATCCTTCCAAAAATCATTCTAATATGCTGATTTGCTGCTCAAGAAACATTTCTTATAATTATCAATGTTCTGCTCCGTCTCGTTTCCAAACAGCTTTCAAAGTATAATCAAGCACAGATGAACGTGGATGGATACTTTCGACACATGGCCACAATTGCTTTTTTTATACTCTACCAGACATCAGGGGGCAGCAATGTGTCATCTTATTTACAGGACATTGGCTGCATCCAAAATGGCAGACTTCCCTACTACTGTATATAGCATGCGAAAAACAGTATGGCTGTGTCCGAAATCTCCCACTACTCACTATATAGTGGACTATATAGTGAGCTCGCCATTTTGTAGTGCTGTCCGAATGTATAGTGATGATTATTATACCCTATATAGTCCACTCAATGTATCCCAGAATGCATTTTGAAAAGTAGTGTACAACCGATGGTCACTAACCCAAGCCCACATACCATCATGCATTGCGCTGATCGTAAAAATGGCGGATGGACGTCAAGAAGGAGAGCAGCGTGACAATACGAATTTGTGACAGTAATGCCGTAATCAATGGCGCCAAGAGACGATGGAGTAGTGTCCGAAAGTGGTGTTTCTAATATGCTGGTGAGCTCACTATATAGTGCTCTACCCCCTACCCCATACATAGGGGTTAGGGAGTAGTGGTTTGAGTGGAGATTTCGCACACAGCATATGTGACAAAAGTAGTATGACCGAATTCACATTACTCATAAAAGAGTAGGCAAAAAGTACCCGGATGACCTAGTACTACCGGCGAGATTCTGAAGTGTGTATATGATGGGACACTGTACTATCCCATGAGGCCATGGGAGAGGATTTATGAATGGCAGTGAAGCGACGTATCTGAGGTTGATAGGTCGCATATAATGAATGCATGAATGTAGTACGTCCAGTTTACATTCATACTATGCAGAACATACTTTTTTTAGCAGTTGTGAAGTAATAACTTATTAAAAATAAATACCTCAATAGAGTATGTGATTTCAAACGCAGCTATTCACTTGGAAGGATAGATGAAAAAAGTAGCGGATTCACCATAGCAGGCAAAGATTAGAACAAGAACCAAAAGTAAAACAATGGAGAAGGATATGCTGCTTTGTTTACTGTTTTGTTTGGCTTATTATGCACTCTACTTCTAGTACTGTAAAGTATATCACAACTGTGAGTATTGCATGCAGGCGGTGTGCACGGACATCCATGGACCCTCCCCATAATGAAAATGATGTCGGCTGAAAGCTACCATATCAAATGACCTGGTGCGGTATTCAAATGGCGATTCCGGACCCCGGCTTGGTTCCACCCGGATTGTGAGATGTAATTGCACCATTTTACGTTTCTACACATTAAAATGAGCAGCGCGGCAAAACAACGGAGTGGTTCACACCACGAGCACTCAGGCTCATTTACGGTAATGGTCTCTCTGTGCTACATCCTCTAATGTTTTAATTTAGAGCTAAACGCTCTTCATTCAAGCCCTTTCCGTTCTGTGTGCGTTGCTTCTCTCTCCCACTAAAGATGTAAAGCTCCATATTAAGAGCTGCAGATAACTTGGTTATTTTAACGACAGTAACAGAAACATACTTTTGCTAAAATGCTGCTGAAAATGAGAATGCAGAAACTAGTTATTTTTATCTGTCAAAGATGACTCCGACCATTTAACTAAACCAGGATTGTGACAAGGTAACGCATGGCATCTTTAGACTTTCGTTTTTTTCCAGACATTTAGCATTATTAAACAGCATATTAAGATTAATTTCATAATAAACAAAGTTGTAATTTTGAAAATTGTTTAGAGATGGCAAGGGATGACAGACAACTTTGAAATAACTAGTTATCTTTGTTTTGTGCTCATGATGAGAGATTATTAGATTATGTACGTTGTTTGTTTTTAGAAGTTTATTATTTTGGGCAAAAAAATTAAAATGGTCCATACTTTTCTTAAGAGGTAAAACCTGCAGTGCACCCCCAGTATGTTTTCTCAGTCCCAAGGCCTTCTATGTGCCATACACTTGGATTTCTAAATGTAAAAAAAAAAAAACTTAAACTATCTGATCACAATTCAACAATAACAATTCTTAGACATCACTGCTTTGGCTCTATTTTAAATAGGATTTTTCTTACACTCAGAACTACATTCAGAACTACAGCTGCCCCGATGGAAATGTATAACTGTTACAAAAAAAGTATTGTCTGGGCATCCGCTGGGGAAGAAATATAGAGACCGGACCTCTTGGAACTTTAATTGAATACCCCTGCCATAGACTGTCCAAAAGGAATAGACTGATTATCATACTCTTTAAACAAGACTTGTCAAAATTAAACTGATAAAACAAACCTGTGCACGCTTGACTTGTGAATTAATTACGCAGCAGTCAGCCAATTACTCTAGCTTCCAATTTCAGACACTTTTCTGTGTGCATTAAATTTTAGTATCTATGACCAGGGCCAGCACAAGTTCAACTGCTGCTCTAGGCAAAATCGTGCCGCCCCCACTTCACACTCACAATTAAACACGATCTTTAAGATGCTCCGAAACGCGAAATCCCCTTCCCCTTTGCATCTGTAGCTTTTCGTAAATAAATAATATGCACACAATAAGGTGAACCACATAGCTGCTCCCTTGTTTCTCTTACACACAGAGGCCTACCTTTCAGTAGCACGTGCCAGGCTTTAAAACCCAGTCTCATCACCAGTGTATTCACATTTTTTTATATTCATATCAGGTAAATTTTCAATGACATTTTTGTATGTACATCAGGATGTTTTGCATGTAGACTAATTGATGCCGCTCTAAAAGTGGGGTGGGGGTGGGCAGGAGTTGCACTACTATGTAGAATGAAGGAAAGTTCATTAATATTTAGATGATGGGGTAACTAATGTAATAATTCCAAACGAATGTCCAAAAAAATATATATATAATATTAAATTAAATCTCTCTCTTCTTGACGCCCTAGGCGGCTGTCTAGTTCGCCTATAGGCACGCGTTGGCCCTGTCATGACATCGTGCAGACATGGCTCCCTGAGGCTCAGACTAAACTTGAGCAGAACGCTTGAGCCCAGGTCGCTCCAGGGGAACTGTCTGTGGGCCTGGTGGGTAATGAACATGCTTTTCCCTTGAGCTCTGTTTGAATCTTTCTCATTTCTAATCAATCTTCCTGGTGTTTCCTGTCTACTACCACAATATATTCCTGTTCTAAAACATGAGTTGTCTACATACACTATGAAAGAACAAATGCACAAAAACTTTCTTCTTAGGGTTACAACAGCTTGTCACTGGGGACAACTTTGTACCTCATCTATTTAAAGGCACCCACACACTAAACGATACTCGGGCCGATTTTGAGCCAAACTCTCCCCTTTCAAAAATCCTAGGAAAGGTCCCGATTATCTTGATGGTTCTACAGATTATCTTTCAGATTTTCCTGTGGAGTGAGGTGTGTTAAGAGTGGTTAAATCTGTTAGGAAGAACATCAGGGCCGCACCGATCTCAAATCGCAAATATCCAACATTTTGAATATTTACGATCAGAAATCCTGTAGTGTGGATGAACCCAGAGGACAAACGCGCATGCAATCTGTAGATTGTTGAAGTTTGTGAAGAATTTCACTCACCTCTAGCTCACTCTGTAACATGTAAAGTCCACATTCATGCCGTCTCCACGACTTCATCCAAATCTTTTTCTTTCTTTTTTTTACGCAAATTTTCGAAATACTATTATCGTCATGCCTTCTTGCCCATCGTCTGCCATGTTTGTTTACTCCAAAGTCATGTTTGACAGCGGGAGATTTTGCGAGATTTCCCAGATTCTGGTTGTTTGTGAATGTAAATCTGTTAGTGTGTGTGGTGTGCTGATGGTCACATCGCAGCACTCCAGGAACAAAACTGTTAAATCTTTGATCATTTTTTTCCCGTCATGTTTGTAGTCTCTCACATTTAAAAAAATCTGATAAGATTTTAAAAATATTGTACTGTGGACAGGCCTTAAGGTATAAAGATATTCCTTTGAGTTCAACATTAAAAATAAATGTTGCTTGAGCACCAAATTAGCATATTATAATGATTTCTGAAGGATCGTGACTGATCGCAGTGTTGCCATCAGGAAAAATGCTAATACCAAATATATTGAAATCAATAAATTCTCCTGATTTGCTCTGAACATACTCACTAAAGGTATCATGACAGTTCAAATGCTTGCTTACTTGAGGTTTCATGACAGTTTTAATACTGCATCACAAGACAGATGCATATTGTATACACGTAGGCATCTTTTGGGTTTTGGAGCACAGCTAATCTATCAAAAAAAAAAAAAACGGCCTAGTCCATCTTTTGCATTGTCTCATTGATTTATTTCAAACAAAGCTGATGTGTTTAAGCAAAACAATGGAGAGAAAAAGCCCTTACAGCTATTGTGTTGTCGAGGGGGAAACATCATGTGTATATTGTGTATCTATGAGCAGAGTGTCTATTTACCAACATGCTGAACTCCAGTTCATCGACCACACTGCCTCACTTTTCTCTGGGGTGGCCATCAGCCTTATATTTATAGATATGTTTAAACGCACAGCAGCAAAACTGTGCACCAAGTTACCAACAAACCTCAAGGTTACAAGAGGTAGCAGCACTTTAATGCTGCCATGTAGCCTACTCTCGCACTGGCCCCGAGGGTAAGAGCTGCAAAGCCAGTTGCATCTTCTGCCACCATTAGTATTCCAATCATAGCGTTGAAGTATCTGAAGCCTTTCCCAATACTGTCCACAGAATTCCTTTACAACTTAACAGACTACCGGATCAAATGCTACAACGGTCAATCTCACAAAAAACATGTTCAGGTCACATTTTTCCCTACGGTCGCACACACACACACACACACTTGCACGCACGCATGCACACACACAAACACACACCTTTTACATAAAGAAAACAACAAAAAAGATGTATTGCGTGAACAAATATAGTATTTTTTAACCTTTTCATTTTTAAATGTGATTCTCAGCTGTTTTTGTGGGTGTTTTTTTTTTTAAAATTGGGAAATAATTAATAATTATTACCATGATGTATAAACTTTATAATTGAATTCACAATTGAATATATACAGCACACATACTGTAAACAGACTCATTGTTGGTTAATATTAGGTAATATTAGCTTAACTAAAGGGACCCAAATGTAAAATGTTATTGTAAAATCTAAAATGGCTTTTTTATCTTTTTAACTTTGGGTAAAATAAGACTGGATCCAGTTTTATTACTCATTTATTTATTTTCTTTCTTTAAAGTGGGAAAACTGCAACAACTCATAACAGCTCATAATTGATTATATTGTTTTCCTTTTATCAAACTAATATTTGTAATGTAATTTTTTTGTGAAAACCTGTTTTTTTTTCTCAGTACCAAAGAACAAATAAATGCAAGAGGTAGAGTTTTAAATTGTGAGGGAAAATTTAAATAAATGCAAGAGTTATAGGTTCAAATAATCATCAAACTGCTCAAAATCATTTATGCTGAACTAAAACACCTGTCCCTCATAGTAGTGAGCAGACGGTGCATGGGCATAGGACTAGATCTGTCCTTGATGAGAATGATTACATAGACACGCATTTATTACTGCAAACGGAGCACAACACTGAATTTAATTTGTGTTTTAACCCGTGCAACACTGAAAAAAAATTCTGGAAAGTTCATGACATCCTAGACTGATCCAATTGTTCACCGAACATGCTACGAGCTAAAATAAATCTGGGATTTATGGTTGTATTCACCCCATTACCAATGCAGAGACAATTTGCAATGCAATATCACAGGTATGATGGTGAGTGTGTGTGTGTGGGGGGGGGGGTATCATTTTACAGAGCGTGGAAGTCATCAATCACCCGATCTGTATGTTCTCACGCTGCTTGAAATGCTACATGGATTCCAGATCTGTACTTGTGCCTGCCCTGAATGACAATCACACACACACAAAAATGGAATAATATGAATGTCTCTGGTGACTTTCAACAAAATTAGTATGTATTTATTTTTTCGGAAGTTGCACTTAAAATCCACTTTCAATCCAGTTTGCAGATGCATGCTTGTTCTCATCCCTATAGTCTAAGGTAGTCATTGGACAGAAAATGTCCTCAGAGAAACCACTCGAGTTACAGTGTGTGTCTGTCTATTCCCTTATTCAAGTCCGTCTTGGCAGGAGATATTTAATACATTTTCTGATGGATGGTGCATCAGTTTGAATCTATCAGGACATTTAGACGGTGATGACTCTGGACATGGCCAATGGCTCTATATGTTGCCAACAAGATGGAATCAAGGACAACACTGAGAGAGGAGAAGAGAGAGAGAGAGAGAGAGAGAGAGAGATGAGAGAGGAGAGAGAGAGAGGAGAGAGAGAGAGAGAAGAGAGAGGAGAGAGAGAGAGAGAGAGAGAGAGAGAGAGAGAGAGAGAGGAGAGAGAGAGAGAGGAGAGGAGAGAGAGAGAGAGAGAGAGAGAGAGAGAGGAGAGAGAGAAATAACCTCAGTACAGCAGTAAGTCAATTCTGACAATCCAGTGCTTCCATTCTTCCATCACCACAGGGTGAGCGGGGCTCAATCCTACACATCGGCTCCATTGTACCACCAACCATCCACGTCATAATTATTCTGCTGGGTCTGGCCCGACCATGTTCCAAAGCTAATTAAATCTATTAAGAACAAATTAAGCTTGGCAAAGAGGAGGTGGAAGGTAATTGAAAACCTATAATATGAGGTATAAATGAGCCATAGCTGACCACTCAGAACATAGTTGATATACTGCTTTTCATAAGTGCATGTGGGAGCTTTGATCAATTGACATTACTGACGTCATTTCTGAGCAGACATGATCTGAGATTTTCCATCTTGTGCACCTTAATGAAAGGGTTTAATTGCCTCTCAATCAATTCACTTAAATCATTAAAGAAAGACAATGTCACATTCGATAGCAGGTTAAAACAAATTGGCCCGGTTTCACAGACAGGGCTTAGACTAAGCCAGGATTAGGCCTTAGTTTAATTAGGGGATAGTTTTTTTTAAACGTGCCTTGGAAAAAAAAAAACGTCACTGGTGTGCATCTTGAGACCAAATAATTGCACTGACATATTTTAATATGCAAGTTGCTTTCAGTTAAAATAGCTCAAATATGCATTTTAGTCCAGGACTAGCTTAAGCCTTGTCTGTGAAACAGGGGATAAAGTATTAACTAAGTATTTACAGAAGCAAACTGAGGCTGAATCCAATTTCTTTCCTTTTGTGTGTGAGATACAGTGGTCGGAGTTCAAAGTCTGAGACCACATTGAAATTCGGGAATTTAAATAAAACCACATTTAATCATGGGCATAAACAGAGGAAATTATGGTGCGAAATTGTGACATTGGTGATGTGAACACTGTACAAAAGGTCACATGTTCTTTCAAATAAAGATAACATGATCAAATAAATGAACAGTAATATTCAGTAAAGATGCATTTAATTGATCAAAAATGTCAGGGAAGACTTACATTACTGGAAAAGATTTCCATTTCTTATAGATGTAAAAAAATTGTCATAATGGATAAGAAATGTTTCCTCAGAAGGATCATGTGACACTGAAGACTTGAATATTGGCTGCTCAAAATCACAGAAATAACTTTTTTTTTTCAACATATTTTCAAATGTAGGTTATTTTAATATGTAATAATATTTACTTCATATTACTGTTTTTACTGTATTTTTGATCAAATAAATGCAGCCTTGGTGAACACAAGAGACTTCTTTCAAATACATCTCGAACAAAACGTTAGTGTGCATATTTCCACAACTGCAAGGCAGCACATTGGAATTGTCTGGCTGTTTTGTCTTGGTAAAACCATTCCACAAATTTCAAGCTTTCACTCAATAATTCCACATACCGTCTGAAATCAAAGCTGACAGAAGAAATCTAATAAGCCAATAAGTGACACATCCAGACCAATAAATGCCCAAATCAAGGCTCATCAACTGGTGACCCAATAAACCAAATCCAAATTAGTTACAAATGTTTTGAAGGCCCTTCGATTGATTTTGAGGAATCGCTGTGCTGCCCAATACATCAAAGCATTTCATGTTCAAATATAAAAGGCAGTTCAAAAGCGCTCAGCAGAAATCAATTAGCGCACTGGAATGTTTGAGCTACTCCAATTTCCTAAACCTTTAAGGCACACATTTGACTGAAACTCATCCAATCAGATGTTTTATGCAAATTACACAGGATGCAGACAAATATTCAGAAATTGAAAAATGCTGAAAGTTTTCTGTGATGGGTTGGTTGGTTAGGGGATATAATATACAGTTTGTACAGTATAAAAATCATTATGTTGATGGAAAGTCCCCATAAAACATGGAAATCTAACACACGATCATGAATGTGGGGCTGCGTCCAAATTTGCATACTCTTTTGAGTAGGTACATATTTTGTATTTGAATTTAGTAATTCATTAACGACTGCTAAAAAAGTACATTTTATACAGTATAAAAGTGTGTAGTATGAATGTAATCTGGATTTACTACATTCGTCATGTTGTCATTATGTGACCTACCAGCATCAGTTGCATCAGTTGCTTTAATGCCGGACCATCGGGAAGTCCTTACTGACGAGCCCTGACAGGTGAGTTTAAACGAGAATGCACGGACATTGTGCGGAGATGTGGAGAGTGTGAAAGTTGTCTCGTAAAGTATATACTAATATGACAAATTGAAAGAAGAGCTTTTTCTGAACAATAGGAAAAATAATAGGATATTGCCTTTTTCTGAAAAATACAACATGTGAAAGCAAGCACAGTGGTTTCAGATGACCCTGATAGACAGTTAGTTGCAATACGGTCCTCTGGGGGAAAAAAGGAGGTGGGCATGATGCTTTGTGAGCTGCTCATTTAGCAATGTCTCTACTACACCTTACACAAGGTGGGAAAATTATCCCAAGCTTTTCTAGACAGACAAAAAAAAATCATAGGCAGAGTTTCACTTTTGTGCTGGGGGGGCACCTACCGGCCAATGTGTGTGTGTGTGTGTGGGGGGGGTTTTAATTTAATAAATAATAATAATAATAATAATAATAACAATAATAATGATCCAAGAATTAAATGATTAAAAGGGATTTAAGGGAATAAATAAGAATGGTAAAATAATTCTAATTGTAGTTATGAAGTAATCAATTTAAACTATTTGAAAACAACACTTTATTTTGAAATCTGCACACATTCACTGTTATTTGTATGTGTAATATGTCGAAAATGCAAACATTCCTCATCTCGTCACATTCTTACATCTTTCCACAAACTCACGTTTCGTTGTGACAGTAAGGCCTGCCTTCTTTGATTTGATTGGACAACTCAATTATTTTGACATTGACGAGTGCTATTAGACCACTGAGGCAGAGCAGCCTAAATGAATCAGTGAGTGAATGGGTGAATGTGAGGCAATATGTAAAGTGCTTTGGTGGCCATTCTGTCTGTGAAAGCGCTATATAAATGCAGTCCATTTAAATGTAAAGGTAGGGTAGGCAATTGCAGAGAGGATGGCAACAAGTTAGCTTTAAAAGCATAAGATCCCACCCTCCCTTCAGAGCGTCTTCAAAGCCACACCTTCTTCAAAACACACCAACACGTACAGCACATTCTGCAAAGTGTCACGAGACGAGAGACAGAGTTAAATTACCTCAAGTCTCAAAGCACATAACATTACAATAATAATGAATGTAAATATTACAGAGCTCTTACTTGTATCACCTGACTGCTGCAGATTCATTTCGGCGTTGATAGTGTTGACACAGAAACGCATAAATACCAGTCTGAGGACTTGAACAGCTCTTGGTAGAACCTCACCGGTTGCCGTCTCGTATTTACAGTTATGACAAATGCGTGAACGCAGGATAAGATCTTTGTTTTGATTCAGGAGGAACTGTGAAAGGCGGACCAAATGCAATGATTGGACGAAACTGTTTTTGGTCCTGTGACTTCCACAGAAGATATATGTACATGTTTTAATATTTAGATCACTTAAATTATTGATTTCTATCAGGATGTGAACAGAGTTTTTACCAGTATAACAAATTTCCTACCTTTAACTTTTTAACTCCCAAAAGTTTTTTAAACCCTCAAACTCCGCCTATGCAAAACACACAAACCGATAGAATACATACTTGCAACCTCAAAGCTTGAAAAAATATTTTTCAAGTGGCAGGACAAAGGGACATAAATCATTTCCCTAAGCATTCAGCCTTGATTCTTTAGCATCTTGAAATCCCATTCCATTTTAATTTAATTCATCACAGCTTTATCCATACAAAATGCAGCAAAGTGTCTCCAGCTGGTTCACTTGAGGTAAAACCGTAGTGACTGATTTAAAACTGATTCTTGAGGCACAAGGGCTCTGACTCATCTGTGGAGATATGAAATGACAGTTTGCAATGATTGGACATGCAGTTCACCCAATCAGACTTTTTGGCCCACATCAAGCCTTTACACGCTTTCCTTAATATGCCGCTACTTCAACACCAAAACCCCTTTTCAGTGATGTGAACATCTTTTGATTTCATTCTATACCTGTTTGATGTTTCCCCTTCATCTTTGTGTTTTCCATTTCTTCAAATAAACCAAACTGTAATGCATCCTATTTACATCTTGATATGTAAAAGTACTTGGGTCCCTGACACTTTGAAAATGCTATTATAGCTAAATATAATCACAATATTATTATTCAAACTGAACTTTTACATAACTGTGATGCGATTACAGGCATTATTGCTGTGGTGCAGATATTGCATTTTTTCAGCTTAAAATTTCAGGACTCGCAACCAAACGTTGCACTCGTCAACCTACGTAGTTTCTGTCACATCACATACAAATGGCACACTGAAAGCACTGCACACATTATTTGTTTAGCTTTAAACCTCTGTCAGATTATGACAAATTACAGAAAATAGCATTGCTTGTTGTGGTTAAAGAAAATGCAGTAAAAATGTGAATAAATAGCCTGAAGTGGAAAAAAACATGTGCCATGTATTCTACAAACCCTCCATGAGATTTTCAGGACCTCTTATAAATCATCTCTGTTTTTCTCTGAAGAACCACCGGCCAGTGTACAAACACACCACATAATTAACATGCAAATCATATGCAATGTTTTCCTGCACTGTGGACTCATGCAACAGAAATAAAGCCTCTGTAAAGGTAGAGTTTTTAATATGTGTCACTTGTAAATATAAAAGCAATTTTAAAGTAATATAAAAGTCATCAAGTAATGTGCTGTAATACTTTTTAGATCCTAATAAGAACATGTTCATTCCATTACATTTTTATAAAAAATGTAATTAACAGTTGATTAACACATACTTTTATAGGAAACACGGCTGTGTGTTGCTCAGAAACAAAATTGTGTACACCATTGTGTTTCTGAGCAACACACAGCCGTGTTTCCTTACTGAATGAATCAACTTTTTGAATGAATCAGTTGAATCTAAAATGGACTGAATAAATCAGCCGTTTGAATGAATCGGTTGAATCTCAATGACTCACTCATTAACATTGGCTTGCTGTCACCTACTGATGGTTTTAATTTCACATTTAAAAGTATCTTTTCATGTTTTAAATCATTTCAAATATCAATATTCAATGTTTTATGTTTAAAACATCAAAACATTATTTATGAATTTGTAACTGCAGGTTATTCATTTGTCACCTCTGAGCTGCATTTAACAGTCTGTGTAAATACATCTAAATGCCACTTCAAATACAGCTTCTGTGTTTCCTCTCCATTGCAAAGATGAATTTTGTTGATACTTATTTAATTTGATTGGTAGCAGCCCTATTGTGTATTTTTATTATAATTGAATTTGATTACATTTATGAAATTGACACAAAAGATGATGCATTAGGTTTAAAGGATTAGTTCACTTTTAAAAAAAACTTTTGCTGATAATTTACTCACCCCCATGTCATCCAAGCTGTCCATGTCTTTCTTTCTTCAATCGAAAATAAATGAATGATTTTGATGAAAACATTCCATGATTTTTCTCCATATAATGGACTTCAATGGCTACCAAACGGTTCAAGGTCCAAATGACAGTTTCAGTGCAGATTCAAAGGGCTTTAAACGATACCAGACGATGAATAAGGGTCTTATCTATAGCGAAAACATCGGTCAATTCAAAAATAAATAAAAAAGTTTAAGTTTTATTAGCACAAATGCTCGCCTTGCTCTGTTCTGTGATGCACATTCGTGACTCTCCTGTTCGAACTCGTTCATCAAAATGAACAAATCTTTTTTCAGGTCATTTTATTCATTCAACGAAAGAAATGACTCGAAAAAAGATTCGTTAATTTTGAACAAGTCTTTTTTCGAGTCATTTCGTTCATTCAATGAACGAAATTAACTAAATGACTCGAAAAAAGATTCGTTAATTTTGATGAACGAGTTCGAACAGGAGAGTCACGAACGTGCATCACAGAACAGAGCAAGGCGAGCATTTGTGCTAATAAAACTTAAACTTTTTTATTTATTTTTGAAATGACAGATCGTTTCGCTAGATAAGACCCTTATTCATCGTCTGGTATCGTTTAAAGCCCTTTGAAGCTGCACTGAAACTGTCATTTGGACCTTGAACTGTTTGGTAGCCATTGAAGTCCATTATATGGAGAAAAATCCTGGAATGTTTTCATCAAAATCGTTCATTTCTTTTCGATTGAAGAAAAAAAAGACATGGACATCTTGGATGACATGGGGGTGAGTAAAATTATCAGCAAAAGTTTTTTTTAAAAGTGAACTAATCCTTTAAAAAAAGTGGATTTATAAAGGTAAAAATGCCCATAAAAGGTAAAATTCTATTGAAACGTATTAACAGAAAATATTTTTTTGTCACTACTGTGAACTGACCACCACACAGAATATGAAGAATATCAAAAACGTTAAGTCAACTGTGGCATCCTAAACCTACCAAGGTACCAGCACAATAAACACACAGCAAAATACTGTCTAATTATCGTTATCGATAAAATCCCAGAAAATATTGAGATATAATTTGTCAATATTGCACACCCCTAGTTACACCCTTATTAATTAAAGTGCTAATTTATACATACCATAAAAAGAAATACTAAGGGCATGGTGTCTGAATCACCCAAAATAACACGCGACCTGTGATTCAGAACTAGAACTGCTGGAGAGAATACCTGTGTATGACAAGCGAGTCAATCCTTCTGACAGACAGAAGTTTTTTCTGTTCTTTCCCTGAGGAACAACAGGCTTTTAATCTGTTCTGTCAGTGACCTTGCAAGACAAATACAAAAAGCACATACACCAAAAATGGACAAACAGGCTCCTTGGTTAAAAACAAACACACAGACACACAGCGTGTTGTGTTGACGGAGAGATGGAAATAGAGGTGGAGGAGAGCGACATGGAAGAAAGAATGATAAAAGATCAGATCGTTCCTCTGCAGTGGAAAAAATGAAAGCCAACAAACGGCGGCAGATTCATCCATCTCCAGATCACCTCATGTGTTAACCTGACTTCACCCCAAGCACACAGAGAGGGGAAGTTAAGACTCCAGAGAGGATGTGGGACGAGAGCCAAGGAATTAAGGAAGGAAACTGCAATGTCAGGTCTGCAGAGATCCCAGGAAGGGCTAAAACTGGCATTAAATAGCTTTTTAATTAAAGAAGACGACATAAACCGTCTTTAATTTACCTGTCAAAGGGGTCTTCAGAAATTGTACAGAGTTCTTCTTCTTATTCACACGTCTCAATTCAATCAGCTGCTCCTATAAAAAAACAATGAAGGGAAAATCAGCTGGAGTTCTGCAAAAATAATTTTGAATTGATTTTTCATAGCATGATTAGTATGCACAAGTAGAATCAGGGGTGACACTAGACACAAAAGACTCCCAGGGCTACGCTTATTAGTGTCATATTACAATTCAAATGTAACTCGAACCGAGTTAAATTTTCAGCTAAAATGTATTTATTTATAGCGAAAATGAATTGACAAGATTTAGATTTTAGCAATTAATTGACCACGTTTTGTTAGAACAGAAAATACAATTTAATTAAACACAATAAAAGGAAAAAATATTTTTGTGGCTTCTTGGTATCCAAAGTTTATTTCATTTTAATTATTATTATTATTATTCATATATAATCAAGTAAAATTGTAGCTCTATACCAGGAGATACATTTTATCTATTAAATATAGTTTTAGCTGGGGTGCATGTATGTGTATGTATGTGTATGTATGTATAAGCACTGAATATGATCAACGTAAGGTATCTTAGAAGACACCATAATTTTGCTGCCTAACTTCAGCAAAAGCATTGGTTGTCAAGAGCATGATGCCATCAGACAGCTCACTAAAGTTTAATATATAAACTGCAGCATTTTGCTGAAACTTTTTCCTCTTCGTATTTATATGCATGTCTGCTTTTGAGTACCTGTCGCAGCTGCTGCGTTTTTTTTTCTCTGTGCAGACTAAAAAATTTAAATGTTCTATTCATGTGGGGAACATTGCTAGAAAGCCACAACTGATAAACAGTCACCACACCGCACACACATGCACACCTGTAATTCCATTATTAAGACTTCAGTATTATTATTACACCAGAATAACATTATCTCCCACTTTCAGACGCACCACCTGGGACAACCTATGTGGCCGTCTTCAACAAAATTGATTCAAGGAAAAATATCACATTTGACAATGTTATTTGCGAGATTGCAGTGTAATGAAGCAATGTCTTCGCTCCAGGTTCATGTGGATTAATCCATCCTCTATCACTCAAAGAGCAATTAGGCTGCAGGTGAGTGAAGCAGCCATTTATAACTCACTTAATAAAACCGAAAACAGGAGCATTTAATGAGTGAGGCCTTTAACTAATGGACACTCTGAAATAATGAAATGTTTAAGCAATGACATACACTAGTGCAGGTTAAAAGCTAGTATTCTAAATCAAATGTGAGCACGGCTTCTTCCCAGGATCAGCAGTGGGTTAATAGGTCCTCGAGCAGGATGATGAGTGTGTGAGCGATCTGTGATGGACACAATCCTCACTCTCTAAAAGGAATAGGTTTTCCTTTAAAGGTGCCCTGTGTCATTTCGGCCAAAAAAATCAATTCATACTTCACATTCCATACCAGATGGGGGCAGTAAACCTCCAGAAAGTGAGTTGGTCTACTCTAGAGTAACAAACGAGAAACGGCATATGCTCCGCCCCTACCTTCACAACGACCCTGCCATAGCCGAAGCCGAGCCGACTACTAATAGAGGAGGTTTTGACTACAGAGGAACGTTGTGGATGTCAAGTGATTTTTAAATATGACATCGTCAAGCTACTCCCCTTCACCTTTACCAGTGAATATGTTCATATTCGTTTTGTTCATATTAAATTTTTATTGTTAGTTTGAATTACATTAATTTGACAGACAGCATTCGCTGATGTTGACCAAGCTAGCGCCATTCAGAGCTGCCAACTCTCACAAATTCACCGTGAGACACACGCAATTGACACTTTTCACACGCTCTCACGCCACACATCAATTTTGTCACGCACAGAAAAATCGCAAAGCAAAGAGGACACGGAGACCGACAGAGTAGACAGAGAAGGTTAGTTATGATATAAAAAAAATCTCAGCTCTCAGATTCTGTCAATTTTATTACGCAATTCAAACAGTAAATACCGTTTTGGCGCTTGTAAATGTTACACAACAGATCCCTAACGCACGTGAACTGATCAACATTACTAGCTAATAGTAAAAAAACACGAACACAGTTGAAAGATACAGTAGGCTACAACTTACCAAAATGTATTCCTCATACATAATATCGACCAATCATTTTTTTTAATCAGCGTGCAGAGGTCAATAACATAGCTGGAGCACAAATATGTCAGATTTACCTCAGGAAAGCAATTTAATAAACATAGGTCCGCTCTCTTCCCTGCACTGAAATGTAGTAGTGGGTTGTACTTTCCACACGATTGACATCAGGTTCAAGTACGCCCACAAACCGTGCGAGTTATTCATGTATTGCAGTTTGTCTGGTGGTTATGTTGCCCGCATACCGCCTCCCATGGTCTAAACTGGTATTATGACACCTGTCGGGCCGTGGCTAGTAATTTAGCATGCTAATTCAGGTTGATATCTCTGCAGCACTATAACTTGTCATTTTTTTTAATGACATCATCGCCCTTATTTCTTCTCATTCTTTTGATGCGTGTAGCTCATTTTTGGATATTTTTACCTCAATTGTTACACATGGCACCTTTAAAGGAGAACTCCGGTCAATTTTGACATTGAGCTACTTTTTTTGTAAATTTGGAGTGCTGTCAGTACAGAGAACAACGACAAAAATCGGTGTTTCCTACACCGTGTTATCCTCTTTTTAAAATTTACACCCTGTTGACTTAAACGGGGCAAGTTCTAAACCTGCTTTTAGTCTCTTAACATCCTTGATGTGTCATTCCAAGTGCCCAGCCATGTGAGTGGTGTTATTAAGAGTGACCACGGTCAATCTGACTAGATGTGAAAGATATGAATAAAAGTGATGTTTATTCAGCCAGCTCACATACCTGTGTTTTCTTCCTGTTTTCGGTCGAAGTCCACAGTAGTCAATTGTCGAGTTCGCGCGCGCGAAGTTATCTAGTGACCAATGATCGCGCGCGAACTCGACAAACGACTACTGTGGACTTCGACTGAAAACAGGAAGAAAACACAGGTATGTGCGCTGGCTGAATAAACATCACTTTTATTCATATCTTTCACATTACTGCAGTCAGATTGACCGTGGTCAGTCTTAATAACACCACTCACATGGCTGTGCACTTGTAATGACAAATCAAGGATGTTAAGAGGCTAAAAGCAGGTTTAGAACTTGCCCCATTGAAGTCAACAGGGTGCGAATTTTAAAAAGAGGATAACACGGTGTAGGAAACACCGATTTTTGTCGTTTTTGTCTGTACTGACAACACTCCTAATGTACAAAAAAAATGAGCTCAATGTTAAAATTGACCGGAGTTCTCCTTAAAGTATAGCTGGAAAGATTTGATTTACTCTAAGATAAAGCTTTTAATGCTTTTTTTTTGTCATGTTAGTCACAGGCAGCTGTAAATGATAGATCTTTTAAAATACAAGGTCATGTGACAATTTTTTTTGCATATTTGGAAGATTAATGGGCCGACACAGCTTACATGCATACATCTTACCACCCTCCCCTAAACATAAAAGCTACGCAGCTTATTTGTTCGGCAATGGCAACCTGAGCATTCAAATTAATCAAAGCCCAAATGGCCTCATGTTCAGAATAAATGATGCTTGTTTATAAATCAAACGTTGTGTTACACACAAACTTTCATTTATTTAATTGTGAGCCAAATGGCACTTCAATGCCTCCAGTCAGAGGGCATACTCACTTAATGGAAAGCTATTAGTGTTTCAGCCTGGCTAAACGACTCAAGAAAAATCAATTTTGTTTGTTTCTTTAAAGGCTTTAAGCATATCTTTTTTAAGCTTGCATCACGGTCTTCAGTTCAGTCAAAAGTTAGCCAGATGCAAGCAGCATACTAATGCCAGCACTTGGGTGTTTTAAAAGCAACTTTGTTGCTAAAATGTGGCACAAGTCTGTGGTAAGTCCAAGTCTAAATCAGAGAAATGTCTTTATAGCTGCTGAGTCTTTATAGCCCTGCAGTAACCCAGTGTGGCACTTCGAAATTGTAGCTTTACAACCTCCCCATCCTCCAGTTTAAACCCTACAGTTATTAAGCCTGGTGGGTGATATTGTTAGCTTCATGTGACAAATAAATACAGAACATTTTCGAAGACTCTTGGGTCAGATAGAGCTTTATTTCTATAAAGAAACCAAATTAAGTATGAAGAAACTGCATTTAGAATATTATTTGACTCCTTCAGAGGTATTAGGCATGATCCAAAGTGTAGCATGAAAAAGTACCTTACTAGAACCTTAAATTAGACTGATTTGGTACACATAAGCATTGCTCACAGACCAGTTTGTAAGCATTTTACGATATAGTGAATTAATACGAATATAATTCCTTTATTTTTTTTTAGGGCTGGACTTTCATGGCATAATTTTACCTAGCAATCACGAGTCAGATCGAACAAATTTATACAAATCCATAACTCTTCAACATGAAGTGCACTGATGACTCAATGCCTATTGACTTCACTGCATCTGTTGTAAAAATAAATGAGATTTAGTTTCACAAGGTGTATTGTGTTGTATTATTGGCCTGTACGGTATCAATAGACAACAATACATATATTATCCTTTATCTCCCAAGAACACCTAATTTCATGTGGCTCATCTTGATCACACCACTGTCATCCCCCGCCACTAACTTATTGCAAAAATACTGCATGTGAAGCACCAAAATCAACCGCCAAACCCCCATACATTTACAAACAAACAACCAAAGCTTTATTGCCTTTACAAAGACGTCAAGGTTATGGTGTGTGTGATTTACAGTGGCCCCCTTGCCTATATAATGATACATCCGTGAGGTAACGGACTTTACATTCGGCTGAAGCCTTCACCTATTTGAGGCTAGATAAATTTTAAAGGTGCTGCTTTGCTCTCTGTGTGGTCTACCACCATAAAAACATTAGTTATAAAAATATAAGACTATTTATCAGTAGCCGGCCAGGCAGCAGCGGCACGCCAGAGAATTCCAAAAGGTGAAAAGAAAGGACATCCGTTTAAATGCCGTAATCCCCGGGGTGAAAGGAACTTCAGAGTGAGATTAACTTAAGAAAATGCTCCAAGTGTTTGCAGTCTTTTTTTTGTACTGTGCATGTATTTAAATTCAAATTTTACTGTTGAATAAAAAGGCTGAGGAGAACAATTACCCTTTCCATTTCATGGATGTGGTAATTGTTGTTTTTTCACAATAGGGTCTTTGAGATCAGCGCAATAGAAATGTCTAAGTTCCGAGGCCGGCGGTCATGGAGTGGATTAAGTAAATAAAAAAGCAGGTCTTCAAATATAAATAGAACAAATAAATAAAGAAATAATTCCTCCTCCAATCACAGTGCACCGATGTCTCACCTCCCTGTGCATTAGTAGTCCGATTAGGGAGCAAATCCTGCCTGTCAGCTACAGATGATAACGTCGTTTCAACTTTAATGTCATAACACCTCTAATCCTCTTTGACGCAGATGAGCAGCAGACAAAAGCAGCTCATGGCGGACCGGCGTGCCCTATCTTCTTTCTCTCCCATCCTCCAACTTAAGTCTTCACCCACCCTGACATCTCCACTGCTGATGTCATGAAAGCCCCTGTCGGATTTGAACCTCTAGCTGCATCTGTTCATTCCTAGAATGACAGACAGATTGAACGATAGAGTGATAGATAGAATGACAGACAGAACAAAAGTTAGAGCGATCTATAGATAGATAGTCAGTCGTTCGGTCTATCAGTTGTTCGGTCTCTCCGTCTTTCTGTCTGGCTATTGATTGCTGTATTGACGTGTCATTCTATGATTATATTTATCTATCATTCTCTCAAATTATACTGTAAAGAAGACTAGAATGGCTTATCATCGATAAATAAAACAACAGAAAGAAAAAATAAAATACAGAACAACAAAACGGCAATGACCGAATGAAAGAACATCAGAACAATATAGAAAGCCAGAATGATACACTGTAAAAATTATTTCAACTTATTTTTTGTAGACATAACTACATTTTTATAGATTAACCAGACAACAAGAAAATTAAACTTTGAGAAAGAAAGTTAGGCAGCAAAATGAGTCTGACCTCAAGACAAAAAAAAATGGCCAGTAAACACAGGATAATAAGAAGGAAAGGAGGAAAAACAGACAACAGCGAGTCCTGGGTTTTGCAACGATGGTCAGATAGATCAAGAAGTGCCATGGGAATTAAATAAACTCCATAAGGAGAATCAAGAAGGACACAATCACACCAGTTGCCGAATGATATACTTAAACTACCGTCGGGAATAGACATTAAGATCGAGAGGGTACATAGTTCACTAACATCAAAACCAGAGGATTCAACAGCTCCCCCTAGATCGATAATTATAAGATTCCTGGATGCAGTTTTGAAACACGCTGTCATTAGACAAGCATGGAGTCAGGGTCAGAATTTTCTTCAACCAAAAGAGCAAAAGCCTAAAGTCTGAAGTCATCATACAGCTAAAAAAAAAAATCTGGCAAAATGCATGTACCTAGGTTTTTCAAGACTGAGATAATCTCGAAAAGGTACCTATGTGTCAATAGAATGTAAAAATATAAACATTATTACAGTATATTACCATGAGTGTCTTCATACTGTATGATATGTTGCCATAAGTTCATTCAAGTTCTATGTTAAAAAGACCATACGGATGCTAGATTTGAATGGTCAATGAGTGAAATGCACTCAATTAGACCTCTTAGGTGCATGTACAATAATGTAATAGGGGTCTAAATTGCAATGTGTTCAATGTTTTCCCTAGAGAGGAGAGGTCACACCTCTCTGCCACAATAACAACGGGAAAGAGACAAAATGTGTCTAATGGGACAGATGGAAGCTTACATGTTTATTGAGGGGTTTCATTTTTTTTCACATACAGATATTCATAAAAACAAGGAGGTAATGTACGCTATAATATTATACAGAGAGTAGTCATCTTTGAATTTCATTAGTTACAACTAGGGCTGTCAAAATTAACATGATCACATAATGTAACATTGGCCAAAGGATGATGAAAGAAAACGAATGCTGCGTTAATTGTGTTAAAAGAGGTTAAAATAGAAAATATTTTAACAACGCAATTAACATAGCATTATTTTTTATCCATCATCCTTTGGCTAGTGTTACATTATATGATCGCACTCTTATTAATGCAGTTATCAAGCACGATAAGACTCAAAAGAGTGCAGTACTGTACTGGTACACGTCTGTGAATGCATCTATATGTATATATCATCTGTGGAAGGTGTAGGACTATAAAATATTTGTCCAATCGATACAATGTCCTACCTGCCTGTCAACATATGTATTTCCATACCTCCGTTTACCCTGCATGCACAGACATCACACGGCATCAGAAAATGTCATTGACAGATGTCAGTCACTGAGCACACGAGCAAAACAGCAGCCACCTTTTACAGTTCCTCCTGAACCAAAACAACAAGCTTATGCTGCTTTCACGCCATAACTATCGTAATTTGTAAGAGATGGAAACCTGTGACGTTATATTCGGAGTGGTTTGTGACTCGAATTTAAGCGTTTCAATGGCAAAACTATCAATGGTGAAATTAATCTGCAGCAGTCAAGTGATACAGGTCACTGCTCTTTAAATTATTTATGTTCATTATTATTGAGATATTGTGTGCTTTGAGACATGAGGTAGTTTAACGCTGTCTCTTGTGGCGCTTTTGTTTGCTCCCTGGTCCATGCGTTTTGAAGGAATTGTGGCTTTGGAAAGGCACTGTAGGGAGGGTGGGATCATTTGCAGGGTTCCAGACTGCGACCATTTTTTGAGAATTTGCAAGTTAAAAATGTATGTGGTCGCATTCGTGCGAGTGGACGCTCGCGCAACAGAATGTCGTTGTATCAGCAGCTGCTGCAGTCCGTAACGTAACTTATGTTCAATCATCATGATTGATACAATACAATACAATACATCATGAATCCATTTTCCAAACCGTGTTTTTGACTTATCCTGAATCACTACGGTACGCCTATAATAAGTGTTTATATTCTGACTATTTTATCCCGGGCTCGGCTCGGTTGCGGAGTTACCCAGTGCCTGCGTGACTCGCCATAGACATTACCGGAGAGAAGTAGTTCCGGCTACAATGTTCTTCCGCAAGACACGTGCGGTTTATTTATTGACGAACGTAGACGTCACGCGCATTGCAAACTGATGGTGAAACGTGCCAATTACGAATTCACGAATTAAAGGCATATAAACATGAAAAGGTCTCACGCCTTCCTACGTCTTTCAGCGGTTAGATGAGAGTAATCGCTCGACAGAGGAAAAGGAAAAGATTATAAAATCCAGAAGGTAAGGAGTGTGAGATTTCTGATTCAACTATAAACTTTGATAACGAAAAATCTGTATCAGCGTATTATAATACTCTAATCTTTTAAAATACAATGCATACATTTGAATGTTTAATGATTTTTAAAAGATAGAAAGATGATGCTGATAGAAAGATGATAATAGACAGACAGACAGAATATGATTCAAATGTAAATAAATAGATTTTATATAATTCAAATGTACAATGCTTAAAATTACAGAATAAAATTACTGTCCAAATTCTATGAAAATCCTGAAATTTGGAAATTTGTGCTTTTATTAGGGGTGTAACAATATATCGCGCCACAATATATCGCAATACAAAAATGCAACATTACGTATCGTGGATAGTTCCCCCGCCCCACAAAAATTACTGTGTGAGAAAAAAATTCAAGTTTTCAGAGTTTTAGTGTCAGTACTACATTACAATAATGCAATGGGGGAATATTTGTCCTGATAATACCAATGTCTTATGTTACCTGACCAGTAAAAAGTGTCCAATATTATTTGAAAATATCTAGTCAGTGAAAAAGTGCCAGAATATTCGTCTAAAATAATTCTGTATTTTTAGCTTCAGATTCATGAATATTTTTATTCTGGTGTCTCTATTGTCCTTGGGTTAAAAGCACAGAGTCCAAGCCTATTCATTTAAACCCACAATGTAATATCAATGTAACATTTTAATCAACAGTACATTTTTTGATAACCTTTTATCATATGTCTTGGAGTATCGCAATAATATCGTATCGTGAGTTCAGTATCGTGGTATCGAATCGTGACATGAGGGTATCGTTACACCCCTAGTTTTTATATAATATATTACAGGTATTTATTCTGCAACCCAGAAAGCCTTTGCTAGCCTTGGTCCATTAAGACCACCATTCATTAGCATGCATTGATTAATCCCATGGCATGCAGCAAAAAAAAAAAAAAAGGTGCGACCAAATCGTATGCTGGTGCGACCAACTGAGAAAGTTGGTAGCACCAGTGCGACCAGTGGAAAAGTTAGTCTGGAGCCCTGATTTGCTTTCAAAGCTAGCTCGCTTTTCCCAGCCTCTCCGAAAATAGCTAAACCTACCTTTAAGGATAATCAAAGAAAAAAAGACAAAGAGAAAAAACACTTACTGCTCTTGACTGAAAAACTTTTGTAGCTTTAATAAGGATTCATCTATATTTAATTTATACTTAATACAGTGAAGACTGTAAAGTTGATAACTTTATTCAATTTCTGTATATACCCTACCTGTTAGACCTGATAATCTTAAAGCACTGTTTACAAGGTTACATGGGTCAAAAACAACAAAAACTGTAATGTTTGTGTGCATTTCCACAGGGCAAGTAAAAATCTGAACCGGTCTGACTGGGCCAATAGAAAGATTGGGCCCTGATATATTGAAGGGCACAGATAAATGTGACATTTATTACAATGGGTTTATGTGAAGATTGGTTCACTTAAATTAAAATTTGTTATATTTCCTAAAGCCTAATATAATGTTAAAATTGATAGCTTTTAATTATACTGTAATGCTGAATGGCTATAATGGCTAAAAGTGAGAAGAAAATCTATTTCATAAAGATATCAGTTGCAGTATTGGTATCGGTGATACTGGCCTTCTTTCATAAAAAGATGCCGTTAAGCAAATATTTAAAATATAGGCTACTGTCTTTGTTGATTCTACATTCATTTGGAGATTAAATGTGAAATTATTACAATATAAAAATATATTACAGTATAAATAAATATATATATATATATATATATATATATATTCATAGGGTTTAGAATAAAGAAATAAAAATTCAGAACAACAAGAATGTGAGAATGAAATTTTAAATAAACACATTTTTTATATAATTTATTAAAGAGGAATTATGTGAGGGGTGTCATGGAATTTACAGTTATGGAGAGAATTTGACTGGAAAGTAAAAATTATATATTTTAAGACACATCATGTGATCTATGCGTATATGTGAAAGAACCATGTTTTGGGGCTGCCACAATATTTAATAATTCTGTTAAAAAGTGTTAAAAAGAAACCAAGATATTGATACCTCTAGATCCAATAATGTGTTTGTTGGGAGCATAGCCCAAAAAATGTACAATGAGAAAAAGATATGTACTACAGATATTGCAACTGATTGCTAAAAGAAAAATGATTACGGTGTACTGGAAGGAAGAAGATACTTCCAGTTTTGTTTAATGGACTCAAGTGAAACAAGTTTATACGATGGAAAAAATGACTGAATTCCTACAAATGAAGATGGATGTTTTTCTGCAAAGATGGGAAAGTATTACAATATATTTAGAGATTAGGCTACTGTATGTAACTAAGATGGGTTATGAAGAGTATGATGACAAACTGTAAAAGTAATATAATCTGTTATTTGTTGTAAAAATGCTATCAGAATGATTGATTGACAGACAAATATCGCCAGGTGCCTAAAGATTCTTTGCATTACCATTCAAATCACCATATACAAATGCACAATTTTCCATCATCTGCTCTAGGACAGTAATGATGTTGAGTGGTGTTGTTCACTGATCGGAATGCTGTGAAGGTTACTGCAGAGGCTTCACTTTCCCATGCAGGTGGATTTTCCAGTGCTGTGCTCAGGACTCAGTAAACAGGCTGTCTGAACTCTGTTCTGGTCTGATACTCTCACAGAGGGCACATCGACAAGGAGATGCCATTACTGCTCGCTTCGCCTTAAGCCATTCCCATAAACCTCCACTGATCACAGCTCTTAGTTGCACTTAGAGAAGACTTCAGAAATGCATGCCAAAACAATACAAAAGTTCTCTTTGACTTTTCTAATTTCTCTGTTTCTCTCTATTTAGCTCTATTGGTTTTATTACAGGTTTCTTTTTTTCCTTCTTTGTGTTGCACCATTTACATTTTCTTTTTTCTTTCTCATTTTTCTTTAACTCCCACACCAATGGGATAAACGTCTCACTGTCAAAATAGAACCAATTATTGCCTAAAGATCAAGCGTGCAATTTAGAGATTGGATGGAAAAACTGAAAAGATACAACATAATCACTCCAGAGAGTTGCAAAGACACTGCAACCCTTAATCATTGAATTTCAAAATGCTCCTTTCACCAGCGAGCCTAATCGTTCTCTATGGCATCAAAGTGTTTCTCTCCTGGTTGTATTCTGCTTTGATTATTATAAACATTTCCAAATAGTCCTACAGCATGTATTTGTGATAACAAATGGTGCATGGATGTCACGCTGCAGCAATGCTTGCTGATGTTCTGTTGCAGGTCTAGGACTCCTCCCCTTAAACTTTATCATGCCCTGTATCTTGCCCTCTCATTGGCTGTAGGTCATCACCCATGTAATTTCCAGTCAAAACCCATTTCACATTGCAGGACTCTAAGTTGCAGACAGTTCCAGATATTTAGCATGCTAAATATCTCAAGGGCATCTGCAACACAGTTCTATTGGTTCTATTGATATAGTTGCTGCTTATCTGAGGCCATAAGTAGAAAGTAAAGAAGATATCCTTAGGCAGAATTGTTGAACAGTAGTTTATAAATGAAGGAATATTGATTTTCAGATTTATTTATCTCAGATCACGTTTGATAAAAACCACTACAGTACATGATCGAATTGCCTCCGATTTCAGGCATTTGTCGGCGATTTACACAAAACGGTGGTGCTAAAATCGTTGTACTGTGTATTTCAGAGTAAACTCCGTCTCTTCAGTGGTTCACCATCAATATTTTTCATTTTATAATGTGCAAATATCACTCTAGATGACAATATGCTCATAAATTAATTTCATGAATCATATCAGGTTAAATGAGAAAGTTTTTAAATGTCAGAATAAACATAGTCAGCAGTTTAAGAAAAAGCTGTTCATTCTTAGTTATAATGGAGAGTATGAAAACAGTTTTAAAACACAATGGGCCCTATTTTAACGATCTGAAACGCAAGTGTCAAAGCGCAAAGCGCAAGTAACTTTGTGGGCAGATAGCGCTGTTGCTATTTTCCCGGCGGGATAAATCTTGCGCCTGGCGCAAATCTAAAAGAGGTTGGTCTGAAGTAGCTTCATTATTCATAGGTGTGGTTTGGGCGTAACGTGAAATAAACCAATCAGAGCGTCATCCAACATACCCTTTAAGAAAAGGTGCGCATGTTGCATGGCGGATTGTTATTATTATGGCGCGCGCCTCAGAATCGGTTCACAGCCGAGGAGACCGATGTTCTCGTCAGGACCGTAAAAGAAAGAGAATTGACATTGGGGATGGGACAAACCAGCGCAGTCTCATCCCAAGAAGTCATATATACTGACGTCTTGGGACGTCTTTTGACCATACGTCAATATCCGCCTTTTTAGGGTACCCTTAAACGTCGGTTAGATGACGTTATCGGATCCTAACTCTACCCCAGACCTAAACCTACCCCTAAACCTACCCCGTCACCTACTGACGTTAAAGGTAAAGCGTCAGTTGTATGACGTCCCAGGATCGTCATTTACCGACGCTTAAGGGTACCCTAAAAAGGCGGATATTGACGTATGGTCAAAAGACGTCCCAAGACGTCAAAATATGACTTCTTGGGATGAGACTGTGTTAGACAAACCCACCCAAATCAATAGAAAAAAAAATATGAGAAAGCTCAACTTAACTGGTAAGTTAAAGAGTAAGGTTTTTAATGTACTTACATTATGGTAAAGGTGATTTCTGTGTTGCATCTGTGTTGATGAGAGAATCAAAGTGTGTGCGCGTTGTGCACCCGCTACATTATGGCCAAGCATGCGCGCTTAAAATAGCATTCTGAACAACGCGCAACGCGCCATTGACTTCAGACCAGGTTTTTTTTTGGTCAGTGGCGGAGTTGTTTTCTGGAACTGCAAAACAGCACTAGGGAATGTTTGCGCCGAAACACGCCTCATTTTTGCGCCGACCCGCCCAGGGAGCACAAGTTCATTTCCTAGTTTACCGACGCGCGTCTGTGGAGGGAAAAGCCCGCTTTGCGCGGGTGCAAAATAGGAATGATACATGCGTCAGTGTACAAAGTCAATTGCGCTGGGTGCAAGATAGGGCCCAATGCCTTGGATAGGACGTAGCACATGTAGCTTTTATCATGTTGCTATTTTGACATCCTGATATATTTTTGTCTTAATTTTTTCAAAAAACATTCTTCTGTAGAACACAAAATATTTTAAAAAAAATTATCTTTCTAGTCCATAAAAATGAAAGTAAGTGGGGTCCAATGTTGTTTGAATCCCAGTGTTCTTCTATATTCTTTTGTGTTCCACAGAGGAAAGAAAGTTGTACAGGATTGGAAAAATAAGAGAGTGAGTAAATATGACGATGTTCATTTTTGGATGAAATGCCCCTTTAAAGGAGTAGTTCACTTTAAAATGAAAATAAGCCCATAATTTACTCACCCTCAAGCCATACTAGCTGTATATGACTTTCTTCTTTCAGACGAATACAATCAGAGTTATATTAATAAATGTCTTGGCTCTTCCAAGCTTTATAATGGCAGTGGATTGAACAGATTGAAGCTAAAAAAAAGTGCATCCATCCGTCATAATCGAACTACACATGTCTTCTGGGGGTTAATAAAGGCCATCTGAAGCAAATCGATGAGTTTGTGCACGAAAACTATTCATATTTAGTACGTTACAAAGTAAAATTCTAGCTTCTGGCCTAGAAAACTACAAATATTTCTGGAAAGCTTGCACGCACGCACGCACACACACACACAAAGAGCTAGCAAAATTTAAGATGCTACAGTATCTGTAGGAATCAAGGGTGGTACAGGGTTTTAAAAGTGAACTAGTGAATCAGGTTTCTAAAAAAAACTGTTCATTGGAAGATGCAGTTGCTGCTCATTTAAGGCCATTAGTAGAAAGTAAACAAGATGTCCTCAATTGTTGAACAGCAGAATATAAATGTAGGAACATTGATTTCAGATTTACCCACCTCTAAATATCATGTAAAACCATTAAGAACTAAATGTTGTTGGCGAATAGCCATTTCCAATCAGACAGAAATGGGTCTTCATCAAGTATGCCACTTACCGCCTCAGAAAACCAATTTCTTCATTAGGCAATTCCAATCCTAGGACGTTTCTGTAATCTCAATAAAATTATCTTTAAAATTATAATCACAAATGACTGTGATTAGCCACACCGCCTATGTGCTACTTTATCTAGTAATCTAGACAATAATTTTCACCTGAATAATCATAATGAGAAACTTTAATAGCCACTGAATTAAAAATTCATGACGGAAAGGAGAAATAACATTGTACCTAATCAATAGAGACAATGTCCAGACCATTAATCCCTACCAGCTACAGACTCTTTTCAGATAATTGGCACTCGAATGCTTATAAAACATAAACAAATTGTGGTTGATTATTATACAGTATTATACAGCCTCTTCCTGTCAAAGTGTGTGGTTATTAGCCAATGTATATGACACTAACACACACTAAATTGCTCAAAAAGCAAAGAAAGTAAAGTATTGCCTATGCCATTCATATAATGATTAGCATCCATTTAAAAACAGCCATTATCTAGAATAAATTTAAAGCCCAATTAAAAAATACAGTCAAGTTTCAATCGAAACTTTTGAACAGTAGTGTACATGTATTCAAACGTGCCAGGTCATGTCAGGTTTGACGTCAATGATAAACTCTATTAGTTCCTTCTTTAGAGAAAAAAAGTCATACGGTTTGGAATAACATTGACAGAACTCATTTTTGTCTGAATTATTCCTTTAATAACGTTACCACCCGTGTCAACTCTCTTTAGATGTGTTCTGCATAATAAATTCCTCTATAGGGAGTTATACGCACTTCTCTGTCCACCTAACTCACATTTTAATGTATTTCCTTTCAAATTAAAAATGCAATAACGTCCAACGCCCATTATCTGTCACCACTAATGCAACTGTCCATCTGCCTTTACAACTCTATTAGACATTCAATCTAAAATACAGCATCAAAAAGGCTTTAACATTCATTCCAAGCTACTTTCTGGCTCCATTTTAACAGTTAAAGTGTGTACTTTTTTGCACCAGCAGCAGCACTGAATAGAATTGCAAAAATCATTTTGAAATAAGTTTTCTGAACACTCTTATCTGCCATTGGTCAGCCAAACAGATAGTCATGCCCAAAAAATGTTTCAGGGCATCAAAACTTTCCTTCCAATACAGCATAACCAAATTAAAAAAAAAACCTGACTAAACAGCCTGGTCTCAATGTTATACATATAAGTAATAGCCAACATCTTTGCAAATTTGGATAGATGCGGAAATTTTCAATATGGACGTATTGACAGCATTTAAAATTAAACATTATTACGTATTTACACATATAGAAACATAATATAAATGTTTATTGACATAAAAGTATAATTGACCTTTTACCATTTTATAGATAAATTGTAGATCCCTTAACCAGACTGCCACACCCAAAGATAACCATTTTATAGAGAATTTAAAAAGAATATATAAAAACCTAATAGACATAAATGTGTAGGAAAATTACACTTAATAACAATAGAGCAGGGTTGTGCATTTTTTCCGATTAATTCTAATTTAATCTTTTGCCACAATTTTATAAATTTCCCATAGAGAAATCGCGGTTTTGAATAAAAATGTTATCAAATAGTACAATTAGACATGTTGACAACACGGTAATGATAACAGTTTAAGTCCCCCTGTGGTGAAAATCAAGTTTTTAATGTTGTTTATATGTGTTTTTAATATGCTTTAAGACAAACCATGTGCAAATTCATAAGTCAACATCATTGCTGAGTATTTTCCCCTTAAAACTGCAGTGAACCAAAGCAGTCTCAAAAAAGCGGTTTCAAATCGTTGGTGTTTCTTACGTCACAAACTACCTTGTAACCAATCATCAACGTGTGATCGTCAACGAGTGGATCTCTGAGCTGGGCTACGTTCAGCCTCGACAAAACAGAAACGTTGATGCGCTGAACACACTGTTCTGATGATGCAAGAGTTGCAACTATGGCAGCTGAGAAGGCCATTCTTTGGGAAGAATTTTCAGAGCCTGATGAATTCGGTATAAATATGTGTTTAATACTACAAAATATGCCCGATGTTACAGTTACTGCACAGAACAAAAGAGAAAATCCCAATCGAGTGAAGGCATTTTTGGAAACTGTGGTTCCTAATTATTGTGATACAACATTTGCCTCACATACTGACTTTATTTGTAGTTTATACTGTTTTAATACCCTGTATTTTCTTTCTCATTTTTAGGAAAATCACTTAATTACCATTGTTTATTTCTATACCAAATGTCATACACTTGCAATGAAGCTAAAAATATAAACAACTACATCATTATGTTGATATCCTATATTTTTACAATAAAACTTACGACAAACATGTCTTCTAATATCCTCAGTTGTTGCGTATACCGAGCTGCATCGAACACATTTGTAAATGACTTTACTTGAACCCATTGTGCGAGTTCACTTTAAAGGTGAACTAAGTAACTTGTTTACCTTAACTGAACAGCTTTGGAGTCATTGTAATGTTTATATTACTGATTTCGTGTTGAATGGTGGTCGTCTCGCCCCCCCCCCCCTGTTGGTTGTGAGCAGAAAATGCTTTTTTATTCACACTTGCAACTTTCAACCGGCGGCCCACCGGCCGCAGCATCAGGAAGTGTCGTGTAATTTCAGGTCTCGCGATGTAACGAATTGCTTTACGGCAAGAAAGATCTGCTAAAATGAGCATCAAACAGAAATAACCCGGCGCCGTATACATGTGGTGTTCGAGGCGCACATACAATACAGACTGCCGACAGTTTAACAGGGCGCGCACAGCTCTTAAAGGGGCCACACCTTATTTACAGCTTTCATCCTACTGAACAGGTACCGGTGTACAGGGGGAGGGGATCCGGCCATGAGTGCAGAGACATCTCTGCGTGCATGATATTTACGACAGTACAAGTATCCCACAGCGACTCGAGGGGTCACTGTTTGACAAAAACGGAAATCCAGCATAGTGCTGCTTTAATACGCGTGCTTTATATACTTGTTGCTGCTGATTGGACTGCAGTTCTGACACACCCACCAAACAAGAGAAAACGTATCTCAAACCCCATTGCACACCGGTGCACGCAGTTTCCAGGAAACATGACTTTCAACCTGGAAACCGTAGCAAAACGGTGCGCAACGTTTTGAACTTGAACGTGCCCCAGGTGTGAGTGAATGGAGGCGGGGCTAATTTGCATATTCATAGAACCGAATATACTAAATGAGGCAAGATGGTGTAGAGTTACATTCAAGCTATTTTAAGGCATGAAGAATATTTTTTTTCAACTAAAAACATTAAAATATGTAATTTTGGTGATTAAATATGATAAAAAAAAAATACTAATAAAAAAATTGACTACAGGGGGACTTTAACAGAAGAAAATGAGAAAACAGTTGCGAGCATTTTGTCCAGTGAACAGGCAAAGCCTCACTTTGCATTTCTGACACATGATGGATGTCTGGCCATCCTGACACATCCAAAACCTTTATCCTATTCAATATCTGTAGAGAACAGGCCTCAAAACATAAGAATATCTGTGAGTGATCAGCCCTGTTAAATACCCTTAAATGGGCAATGTATCCCCAGGATACAGACATTCAATGCCTGATAATCAAAGTTGTGAGAAGATTATTTTGAAAATATCAACAAGAACATGTAAAACTATCCTTAAAAAACTATTTTCTAAAACAAAATCACTCTAAAATATCATAACCGTGAAAAATATAAAAATGCTTATCTCATGGCCAGTGTCTTTGTCCACGTATGCTGCCATTTTGGATTTTGATACAAATTTTGGGAATGTTAGCATAAAGTCACATGACCTGATTACATGACCCATCACCCCATCAGTGTTTCTCATCAACTGCAACCAAATAATCCCCCTCCCCCCATAGACCCTCCCCCTACAGCCTGTTAAATGTCTGTATCCCCCAAGATACAGAAACTCTTTAAGGGTTAACTTGAGAGTTGTGTTTTTCATGCGCAAGACGCTGCAAAATAATGCGAGAGCGCAACTGCCAAACATGTCTGCCAAGAGCATGTCTACATAGAAAACAATGGAAAACCTGCTCAGTGGAATGCAAGGACTTGTCATTTTATATCATATAACATGATTAAACAATTACAGAAATGCTATTCATTTTAAGGGTTTAAATTGTAGCCTAGTCTTGTTTAACATTATGTAATCTTTCAAAATAAGTGCAGAAGAAGTCCCAAAACAGAGCGAAATGATATCATTGTAAATGTATACTGTATGTAAATAATTTATGATTTTGTCCTTTCAATACATCACCAATGTACATTTCAAACGTAACTAAATATACGTGTGGTAGAAACACTTTACGTAAAAATGCATACAAATACTCATGAGATCATGTTGCAGCAAAATACTAATTAGGGCCCGAGCACCGATGGTGTGAGGACCCTCTTGGAATTGCTCTGTTTATTATTATTCTTCTTCTTCTCCGCAATGAATCGCATTTTTGAGGGCCTAAACATGCACGAAA
This sequence comes from Chrosomus eos, assembly GCA_036326025.1. Taxonomy (NCBI): domain Eukaryota; kingdom Metazoa; phylum Chordata; class Actinopteri; order Cypriniformes; family Leuciscidae; genus Chrosomus; species Chrosomus eos. The sequence continues at coordinate 27,956,378 of CM070824.1, read as the reverse complement.
ACTCACGAAAATTTGCACACGCGTCAGAACTGGCGAAAATTTACATCTGATATGCGTTTCAAAATTGGGCAGGGCAAAATGGCTCGATAGCGCCACCTATAAATGTTCAACGGAGTGTGCCTCGCGTTACGTTTCACGTACGTGTACGAAATTCGGTACACACATGTAATGGCCCAATACCTACAATAAAGTCTCTTGGAGCGTAGCCCTAAACACAACAGGAAGTCAGCCATTTTGAACTTCCTCTCAGATTTTTGTGCAGTTTTTGCCATTTTCAGGCCTCGTACTTTAACGAACTCCTCCTACAGTTTTAATCTGATCATCTTCAAATTTGGTGAGTGTAATCTTAAGGCCTTTGCGACGTTAAATTGCGAAGATCTTGAGTTTTTCGTCGAAGGGCGTGTCCTCGGCGGCCTGACAAATTTTGATGTTTCGCCATGAAACAGGAAGTTGCTGTAACTCAGGCAAACAATGTCCAATCTGCCCCAAACTTCACACGTTTGATAAGAGTTCTGTCCTGAACACATGTCCATGCTCATATTCAGTTACAGTCACAGCGCCACCTGCTGGCAACAGGAAGTGACATGTTTAACACTGTTGTGGACTCCTGATAACATATAAAAAAGTGCCAGCAAGTGTTAAACATGCTAACAACATACTTGAAACATGCTAAAACATGCTAGCAAGCACTTAGCTAAGTGCTAAAGCATGCTATTACTGCAATTCAATAGGAATTTGCTGTAACTCAGGTATGGAATGTCCAATCTGCCCCAAACTTCACACGTTTGATAAGAGTTCTGTCCTGAACACATGTCCATGCTCATATTCAGTTACAGTCATAGCGCCACCTGCTGGGAACAGGAAGTGACATGTTTAACACTTTTGTGGACTCCTAATAACATATAAAAAAGTGCCAGCAAGTGCTAAACATGCTATCAACATACTTGAAACATGCTAAAACATGCTAGCAAACACTTAGCTAAGTGCTAAAGCATGCTATTACTGCAATTAAATAGTAATTTGCTGTAACTTCGAACCCCGAAACCCCGAAACTTAACACATTTGATAAGAGTCCTGCCCTGAACATATCTACATGAGAATATTCAGTTATAGTAATAGCGCCACCTACTGGCAACAGGAAGTGACATGTTTAACACTGTGATGCAGTACTAACAACATATTAAATATGCCATTGAATTATAAACATGTTATAAACATGTTAAAACATGCTAGTAATTCTTAGCTAAGTGCTAAAGCATGCTAATGAAATGAAACAGGAAGTTGTTGTTACTTAAGAAGACAATGTCCAAACTGCCCCAAACTTCACACATTTGATAAGAGTCCTGCCCTGAACACATCTAGATTACAATTTTCAGCTATAGTAATAGCGCCACCTACTGGCAACAGGAAGTGACATGTTTAACAGTGTGATGCAGTACTGGCAACATAGTAAATATGCCATTGAGTTATAAACACGTTATAAACATGTTAAAACATGCTAGCAATTCTTAGCTAAGTGCTAAAGCATGCTAATGAAATAAAACAGGAAGTTGTTGTTACTTAAGAAGACAATGTCAAATCTGCCCCAAACTTCACACATTTGATAAGAGTCCTGCCCTGAACACATCTACATTACAATTTTCAGCTATAGTAATAGCGCCACCTACTGGCAACAGGAAGTGACATGTTTAACAGTGTGATGCAGTACTGGCAACATAGTAAATATGCCATTGAGTTATAAACATGTTATAAACATGTTAAAACATGCTAGCAATTCTTAGCTAAGTGCTAAAGCATGCTAATGAAATGAAACAGGAAGTTGTTGTTACTTAAGAAGGCAATGTCCAATCGGCCCCAAACTTCACACATTTGATAAGAGTCCTGCCCTGAACACATGTGCATGCTCATATTCAGCTGTCAACAGGAAGTGACATGTTTAACAGCATGCTATTATACCCATAATAAAGGACATTTTTGTAACTGACTTTGACATACTCCCACTATATTTATCTACTTAAATGCACATTGCCCACCGTGGTCTGTCTTCCTAAAGCCACCGGGTGGCGATGGCACGGGTGCGAGGGCCCTTTCAATGCTGCTTGCAGCTTTAATGTGCTTCTGCATTTCATTTTCAAGAGCTGTTTTATATTATGATCTCCTTATCTCTGAAAGTTCTGATTGATTAATCATTAGCACAAAAAAAAAAGTCCTTCCTGTCAGGATATGTGCAACTGTGCTGTCAGAAAGGTGTGAGATTAGTCTTGGAGCTCAGGCTCAGGGTGATAGGGTTCATCTCACTGGTGGTCCGAAAGCGAGGTGAAAAAAAGGTGAAGTGAGAAAGGTATCTTTTAACAAACTTCTCCCACTGCAGGATATAAGGATTCAATCAGAACCCACGGCAGGAACTAGCCTGTTGTTTTGCCAGCCGTTATTTGTTTCTGTGCAAACTTCAGAGTTGGGGTTTATTCTATCAGCAGTCAATCTAATACAAAAGCAAGATTGAAAACTATATTAGACTCTCTGCGCAAAAGGATTTCCCCCAATTCTCCAAAATACAGTAAAGTATAAATCGAATTGACAACTTTAAAAATGGTCCTGTATTCCAGCCTGATAAAATAGATGTTATCACCCACTGAGCAATATTTTTTCCTTGTCGTGTCTATCTTGAGGACGTATATGATATAGATGCTATGTTGTAATGCATACGGGCTAAAGCGTCCAAGAAAGGCCATGGATGTTAGTCTGTGATGGATCAATACGAGGCAAACTCAGTCTTTAGAGAGGTAGAATCGAATTGTATCTCACACACTAGCAATATCAGGGGGAGGTGGTCTTTCAGTATGGAGGATTGGAGCAATTTCATCTGGTGGAGAACTGACAAAGAAATAATGAGACATAGAATACAATCTTTTATCTATCACCACGCATAAAGCGCTGGTGGAATGTTTCTGCAACTTCCAAACGACATTGCTGTAGAAAGTTGCAAGCTTTCTTAAAGGCACAGTCATACTGTAGGACAGAGAAGATAGTGTGTACAACTACGAATATAAATAAGCATAAAATGAAAATTCTTTTATCATTTACACACCCTCAAGTTGTTTCAAACCTGTATGAATTTCTTCTGCTGAACACAAAGGAAGATATTTTGAAGAAAGTCGGTAACCAGAAAGTTGATGGACCCATAGCAGGAAAACTGTTTCGTCACCGACATTCTTCAAAATATCTTCTTTTGTGTTCAGCAGAAGAAATAAATTCATACAGGTTTGAAAATACTTGAGGGTGAGTAAAGAATTTTCATTTTTAAGTGAACTATTCCTTTAAACGCAGTTCTTTGTCCAATCCAGCTATTACAAAAACAAAGATTTATTTTTGCACTGATGACAGGCTTATCATTTGCTAATGTTTTCTTTTAGTCTCTTTTCATCAAGTTCCAAATTAAAATTTAAATAAATCAAATGAGATATAATACCTTTAGTTTGTCAAGTATTTAATTCCCTGCAGCATAGCCAATATCACATGGTTATTAAAATATAAACCATATTTATAATCCAGTAATATTGTTGGCTGTTGCTGAGGAACAGGCTGGGTAAACATGGACACTGTTGAATAGATAAACAGCAAGATGCCAGCCAACTCTAATAAAAGAGCCTGCGTGTGTCAGCGACTGTGTGTGGTCATTTCTCATAATCAAATGATTTAAACTCTGTTATGACATTCCGTCTGTGTCTGAAGCCGAAGGCACCTGCCAATCCCAGTCAGTCAATGATTTAACAGATAGTGTTGTTGTGAGAAGGTAGGCTACATTCTAAAAAAAGGTTATTTTAAACACTTTCAGGGCATCATGTGATCTAGGACAAATTTAAGTGATGTTTAGAGACAGCACAAAAAACTTGGAGTACAATGATTATTTCTCAGTGACTGGATACACAATCACAGCAAATAAAAAAAGTGTTAAAAACCCTCTGATTATCTTCAATTAGGGTATACACTTGTTATCTTTGGGGTCTCCAGGGACCCCAGACAATAACATTGCATTTTGTAACAGTATAATATATATTTTTTTACAAATGTAATTTTACTCTGTTTATTAATGTTTTTACTCAACATTTGTGCAGTTTTTGGAGGATTTTTGATATCTTTTAAATTTCTAAAAATAAATAAATAAATATTTAAATAAATAGTTTTTTTTACAAAAACAGCATTTTATGTAAAATTCACTTTATAAAAAACCCAGATTTTATTTATGGGGATAAATGGATAATTGTACATGATTTAATGTAAGATTTTTGCCCTTTTTTTGGAAAATGCAGTTTTAAAATAAAAAAAATTCACTTTAACCACTAGATGGCCATAGAGCTCCATTATATGCTCCATTATATGCTATTTGCTGTTTGATTAACCAAAATACATCTTCTCACAAGTTGGATTCAGTTGGATTGAGTTGGATTCATATATAAATATTTTAAAATCAAAATTATAAAAAAGAATTATATACTTTTTGTCAAAGTTTAGCATATTTTGTATTGAAAAACGTTTATCAATAATGTTACTTTATGATTAGAATCAAACCTGAACAAGATGTTACAAAGAGATATGTTGGAGTCTTTAGATTTTAGATTAAATCAGATTAGATTTAAAGATTGTGTGTGTGTGTGTGTTTGTGTGTGCATTTTAGTTGTGTCAGTGTCACCAATTTATATTTGTGGTGGTTCTGAACTTTATTTGACAAATCATAAGACTTTTTTATAGCCGTACAAATGTATTCCTGTGTGAGAGTGTGTGTGTGTGTGTTTGTATGTGTGTGTGTGTGTGTATTTTTGTTGTGTCAGTGTCACCAATTTATATTTGTGGTGGTTCTGCATTTTATTTGACAAATTATAAGACTTTTTTTTTATAGCCTTACACATATGTATTCCTGTGTGTATGTGTATGTGTGGTTGTGTATATGTGTGTGTGTGTGTGTGTGGCGAGCATGATAACTTTGCATAGTGGATTTTTTTACATCGTTAGAAGTGTGCCATTTAATTTCTGTCCATGTGATCTGCGTTGTTTCTGATTTTGATGATGAATATTATATGTTTACTATGCGGGGTCTCCAGGGACCCCGAAGACAACAAGTGTGACTATTTTTTTCACGCCAACATAATAACAGATATCGTTCCAATTTAATTTTTTTTTTGTAGATCTAGAAAGAGTTGAGAGCTGTAGAAAGTTTCATACCATTTGAACAAAGAGAACATTTTTTTTAATTTGACCAAAAGTCATTTGCGGGTTAAAAAGACCCCAAAGATAACCAGAGGGTAAGTAACACCAATTAACTTTTCCTCTTCGGTCGCCCTACTGGTTGGAAACGAAATTATCCATTGCCGCTGTCGTAAATAATTTAGCCTAGCGTCGCACGCACGCTCGCTGTTTATCCAGCACCGGCTTTAGAATGAGCGATGTCCACAGACAAGGTAGAGTATGTTACATGATTTCATGAAAGGATGATGTATTGCGACATCAGAAACGAAGAAAAACTAATGACTATTGTAGCGCTTGACGTAAAGCAGTCGAATTTTCTAGTTCTTTTTGTGGTCGGGTTCCTACCCGAACCCCGAAGTTACATAGTGCCAGTAAAAGTGATACAGACCCAGTCAGTCTATTGTATTCAATTATCATATCAATAACATTATGTTTTCAGTTGCATTTATTAAACACCGTTTACTCATCTACTTAATACGAAATTATCGCATTTAATAATAATAAATAATAATTCATTACATTTATATAGCGCTTTTCTGGACACTCAAAGCGCTTTACATAGAAGGGGGGGAATCTCATCAACCACCACCAATGTGCAGCATCCACCTGGATGATGCGACGGCAGCCATATTGCGCCAGTACGCCCACCACACACCAGCTTACTGGTGGAGAGGAGACAGTGATGAAGCCAATCAGTATATATGGGGATGATTAGGAGGCCATGATGGGCATTGGCCAAGGGGAAAATTTGGCCAGGATGCCGGGGTTACACCCCTACTGGGATTTTTAATGACCACAGAGAGTCAGGGCCTCGGTTTAACGTCTCATCCAAAGGACGGATTTCTCTCTGTTCTATGTGACTTTGGCTCTGCAAACTTGTTTTGAAGGATCACATGTCATCAATTTAAAACCTTAAAACATTTATTTAATCGTTTAACCATTATTTATCATGTAATATTTATTTTGTTTGCTGTGAGAAAAGTGTTAACTCAGAATAGTCCTATGCTGTGGCTGACAATAGAACCATAAAATGCACCAGAAACGCAACATACTGTATTCACAATCAATTACTATTTCAATTACTAATACAAAACTATTAAATACCGAGTACTGCGACTGCAACACATAGTCATTTGAACTGTTTTAGTACAGCTTTTGACATTTTGACAAACTGCCAAGCACTGCCATTGAGATATAGGGTATATTTCTTCATGGATCATACATGTACTTGTTCGTATCCCTGTAAAAACTTGTTTCCCCCACACAAAGTCTTTTAAAATAAAGAACTACTAAAAACATCTTATTAAGATAAACAATGACAAAAAAAGCACCTACACAGTGAAGACAGCAATTATTATATGGATTAATGTCTGCTATAGTTTGAAAATAAATAAATAAAAAGCAACATATTGTGCCATTTATTTCACTTTCAATTCAAGGCATTTGGGAGATGGCACAACACATTTACATTTAGTCATTTAGCAGATGCTTTTATCCAAAGCAACTGAGGACTAAAGTCAAGTCAGGTCATCGTGAAGAGGCAAAAACAACGCAAGAAGTGTTCAAATTATTATAATTTTTTTTCTATGTCAAGTGCTCACGGAAGAGATGAGTTTTCAGTTGTCTTTTGAATGTTGTCAGGGATTCTGCATTCCGGACCAGGGTGGGAAGATCATTCCACCAGCATGTGAATGGTCCGGAAGAGTGATTTTGTGGCTGTCTGGGATGGTACCACGAGCCGTCGCTCATTGACCGATTGTAGGCTTCTGGTAGGGATGTAGACTTGTGGGAGCGAGTGAAAGTAGGAGAGAGCTGAGCATGTGGTCGATCTGTAAGCAAGCGTCAATGCCTTGAACTTGATGCGCGGAGCAGCGAGTTGTAGCCAATGCAGAGAGATGAACTACATAACATAGGCACAAAAAAAAATTGGCCTTGCGTACCAGCTCGAATTCCCCTGCATGTATTTAAAATGAAAATGGACTGGCACTGACAAATAGTAAGGCTGGTATACAGCTTCATCTGAGCATTGCACTCCATCTGACTCAATGAGCGCTAATTAAACTTACGACAATGAAAATTAGCTGTCAGTTAATCGTTTTGTCATTTATTATCATTCTGTTCTTCCACCATGAATGTATTACTTAGACAACGGCTACAAGGTGTTTAAATAGATTCAGTTGTTTTGCCGGTGCAAATGAACAAGTCTGCTTAAATTGTGCCTAAATGAGCATGACCACGCAAGCATATCAAACTTCATCACTACTCCCAAGACAATGAAAACCATTGCAGGAAACCAATTTAGGGCTAAATTAATATCCTCAGAGGGTAACGCACACGCTTTTGTCTCCCTTTGTGCGCTGTCTCTCTCCCACACAAACTGAAACTTAACCATTTCTAGCTCCAGCATCACCAGATCGGCACCACAATCATGCACGTCTCTGCACCATGACATCCACAAATAAACACAAACTTACGAATCTTTAGCCTAATCAGGCATCCCCTCCTGCATCGTTAATTACTCAGCTGTATAAATAAATGCTGAGTGAATGAGTATTTCCGCCTGTCTTTGTGTCCAGGGCCTCTCCCGCCATTTTTCTAGATGGTAATTCATTGTCTCCCCTGCCGAAACGTAGTCAATCAATACCCAATTAAGCAGAGTCTGCCGTTTTCCCTAGAGCAACTGTCCATGAGACAAAGTGCTTGAGGTAAATTTAAATGCAAATGGTGTATTAGGCTGCTTTCACAATTGGTTTGATTGTTTGGTTTGAACCCCCTTTATTTGCAAGTCTCTTTTAACATTGTACTCTTTGGGTCCAAAACAACATGAAAGAGAGTATGACCATGAGTACTAACAGTAGCTGTTTAACACTGAGCTAAATAATGAATGACTAATGGAGAAGAAAGATGCCAGTTTAAACAAGAAAGAAATTCATACAGGTTTGAAACCAGGTTTGTTCTATGTGGCAGAATTTTCATTTTGAAGTGAACTATTCCTTTAAACAAGCTGTGGTCTGAATCAAATGCTCAAGTGTGAAAGGACCCTAAAAAGGACACCACTGCCTCTAGAAGGCCTTGTTTGGTTCTATCCTCTCTGGGTTTGAGTTACGTGTGACCTCCCTGTACTGCGGCCGGAGCTGTGCCGCATGCCTGTGGTCAGGGTAGAACGGGCAACACAACGCAGAGATGGTGATATTTAAGTGACCTCCACCGTCAATATGCTGATCCACCAGCTGAATACACATGAAAACAGAGTATATCTAAATGAGCACAAACTCATACATATCACACACCACTAGACCACATCCTGATACAAAAGCCTAATGTAAAATGAATCCTTAAGTGGTCAAAGCACGCTCAGGAAATGCACTGTAATTAGTCATTTAGCCAACACTTACTATATACTTACATAACTTATTACAGGGACAATCCCCATGGTGCAACCTGAGGTTAAGCGCCTTGCTCAAGGGCACAGTAGTTACGGTTCATGACTTGCTACTTCTGGAGATCAAGCTACACTTATAACTACACTCTTAAAAATAAAGGTTCTTTATTGGCATCTATGGTTCCATGAAGTACCTTTAACATTCATGGAACATTTCCATTTTACAAAAGGTTATTTATAAAGGAAAAAGGTTAATTAGATTATTAAAATGTTCTACACACTAAAAAAATTGTTCTTTTAAAGAACTGTTCACTGAAAGATTATTCTGGGAATCATAAATGGTTGCTGTGAAAAACCCCTTTTGGAACCTTTATTTTTTTTTAAATGTATTCTATACTGTAATGGTTGCACTTTATTTAACAGTACGCACACTTTCGTGTTTTACAGTGTACTTACCTAAGTAGTGGGCAATACGCTGATTTCACGCAGCCGCCATTTTGAAATCGCTCCGGTGGGAAGAAAACCGGAAGTGTCGCTTTTAATCATAGGAGAGTCGCGAATGCGATGGCGTATTGTTGTGTTTGATGTAGAAATTAGTTATTCTAAAAATGTACATACATTTCTTTCATACTTTAGACTATATACAGTGAAATTCATTTATAAATAAAACATTTTTTTAATATATAATTCAGAACGGGAAAAAAAGCAGCAGGAACGAACTATATACATACCCTATATTGGATATTAACATCCAATAGTGTAAATCGCGGCAGCAGCTTCAGGTTGGTAGTCCAAGCATTGTTGTCTATCTATACTTCCGGGGTTCTTCCCACCTGAGCCTCACTTTCGATTTCAAAATGGCGGCAGCGTGAAATCAGCGTATATAAGGTTACTACATTGGTTAAGGTTAGGTTTGGGGGTAGGTTCAGGGTTAGTACCTTATTATTGATAATCACAACATTGAGCAGCCTACATGGTATATACATGTGGAAAAGGACAGTAAAACAAAAGCCTACTGTAATGACACCATGTATATTAAAGGTGAATCAGATTATTACTAAAAATGGGCAGGACAGTCAACTTGTTGTCCAACATCCAGCATTTCTTTTATCTGTTTTTAGCTTTAATATTTTGTAGTAGCAGTGAATTAAATTAGATGAATGAAGGCGAAACTTCTCAAAGGTTTTTTTAAGCATGCTGTGTTTTAGAGTCCAGCATTCTCAGCATGGTAAAACCCTCTCTGAGAAGATACATCTCCAAATTCATTCTCTTTAAAGCACCGCAGCTGCAGCCTTTGAAGCAGAAATTATACAGCAAAATTCACTATATTCAATAATAAACTTAAATCGCATGCAGGCTACAACAAAAACATTCAACGGTTTGATCAAGTAACAACTCTATTCAGAATCCTATGGTGTCTGACTTGACACTCAGCTGCCTTCAAAACGGATTACATACTCTGAGAGAAGCGCTCACATTCATGCAGCTACAGTATATGCGTGAACCAAAGGTCAAATGCACTTCTTGGTCAAAACGCCTGTCTTGTTAAGATGTTAATGTGAACTCAGTTGGATTAGTGAATGTACAGTAAACAGGCAGGGATACAATTTAACAGCTGTCAAAATATCAGATCTGATTATGTGCATTGACCCCTGCAATGTTAACATACTTAGAAGACCCTCTGCTGCTGGGAAACCCTCCGTCCATTCACGTGGACATGATTTTGACACGTGCCACCTATTCCTAAACATTTTTGCAGACCAGGTACACCCCTGACAATGGTGTTCCCTAGTGGAAGTATCCTTCCAGCAGGATAATACACCTGCACATATTGTTCAGAAATGGTTTGAGGAACATGATGAAGAGTCCAAGGTGTTGCCCTAGCCTCCAAATTCCCCAGATCTCAATCCAATTGAGCATTTGTGGGATGTGCAGCACCAACAAGTTGGATACACAGCAGCTCCATCTTGCAACTTAAATGACTTGAAGGATCTGTTGCTAATGTCTTGGTGCGAGATACCATCATGGGTCTTGTAGAGTCAATATAGGGTCGGCTATTTCTACGATTATCATATTCATACCATATGGCCCAAGAGCTTAGCATGCACACACAAACACATGAGTGTATCCCTAGCCATGCTGATGCCGGTTGGTTCAGCACCCCTTTGATCCGCTGCTGCAGGTTATCTGGCCTCATACTAATTTTAGCTGGCCTGTTTGGCTACACTAGCCTTGATGTGTCAGCCTTCAGGCAGTTAAGAGAACAACTAGAGCACCTTTACACACACGCAAACTTGGTTTGAATTTAAGGAGCTCCAGAGAGAGCGAGAGTTCCTGTCAGATCACATGAACTATTTTTACAAAGCGCAACGCTAACAGCAAGGCTATGAGCGAGGCAGCCATGTCGTCAAATATCAGAGCATGAGACTCGTAATGAGGCCCAATCGAGATATGCAGGACTATCTATAGAGGGTGAGGGTATTCAGAGAGCTGAAGAGCAAGAGATGATTTAAGATACATTTGAGAATCTCTATAAATCATGTCAGCATTATGTGGTAGTATGGGAAGACATCGTTTTATAGATTTCATCGCTAATCAGAGAATAATATGATTTATGATGCTTTGGGGCCGGTCTGCTATATCTCTTGAATCTGAATGGATGTTTCTAATTTAGAGGAAACTCTTAAGGCGTGCCATAAACTATCAATATTTTAATGTCATCCCCACATTTTTAAAGTCCTCACTGGAGCAAATCAGTTCAATCACTGGCATCTTGATAATGCCCATAGGCAAAACATGAACAAAATCTGAACATACTGTAATAATATCATGAATTGTGCTCAAACTAAAATCATGGTAAAAGAAATACCACGGTCCAGGTTAGGTCCAACTAATACACGTTCTAGAACAAATAGTCCAGACAATGCATTATCAATAAAATGTTTTAAAATGGCACTTTTTTTATACAGCTAGCATTTTGAGCATATTGATTTTGACCATTATTTGTTTCTACAGGTGGTTGGCCTCCTTTTTTACTCTTTCTTAATCATAACAGGCTATAATCATTACTGAATGAAGACAATGTCGTGCTTTAGGAAATAGTAGTCTTACCTTTCCGCTTTACAACAATTCAAGGATGTCTGTTATCTCTCCAAAAAAGGAGGCAATTCACAGAAAAGCAGGCTCCTGAAAAACACACACACACACACAACATATTTATAGCTACGGATTATGAAAGTACAATACAAGATATGAAAAGGGTGGTTTAAAAAAACCTTTCTAGATTGTTTAGTTAACCCAATGAAAGATATCAATCCAAATGTAATATTTAATATTACACGCTTAAAAAAGAAAAAAAATTCCCTGGAACTAGTGTGCATAATTCATTGGTGTATGTTACTCTAAAGATAACTCGATTCAATATTTTTTTTTTCGACTGACAATGCCATTTGCAGAATGAAAATAATATTATCCAATAAGCAATATCTTAACATTACAGTCCAATCGATTTTTTTTCTTTAATTAACATGTTTTTTTAAATTGTTTGTTTATATGAATGTTTATAGTTTTATTTCACTTGATTTAAATATAAAATTATATTTCAAATAAGAATATGCTAAAAATGGTGAAAAACTAGCAATATCCTAAACTTTTTCTTATTTATGTCTGAAGTACTTCCCTTAAAGGGGTCATATAATGCCATTTTTGTACAAGCTAATATCATTCTTTAGGGTCTAAATTAAAAGTTTGTAATATACTTTAATTAAAAATTCTCATTAGTATTGTAAGAAAACACTTTACCTGGTCAAAAACAGCTCTGTTTTCAGCACACGTTTAAGTGCATATGCCTTTAAATGATAATGAGCTTCGCTGACTCCGCCCCTCTGTTCTGTGCATACACGTTTGTAACACAATAACACAAAAACCATAACGCGTTGTTCATTATAAACGTAGGATTATGAATTATATTGAGAACGTCGTACATAGAAAACATGCCATAATGTTCCCTGAGTGTAATCCTTAGCCGCATTCATCGTGAAGCTAGCGATTTGCAAAGATTAATATAAATATGAATATAAAGGTTAATAAAATGCTACACTCACTTCAGTTCTTCTGGACGTGCAGGAACACGAATAGTTGGTATCGATTCCTTTTTTCAGGAGCAGCTTCTTAGCAAAACCAGCTTTATACTCCTCGTTTATAAAGCAGTCTGGTGTGTGAAATGATTCACGCAAACATGAAAGCATTTACGTTGATCGTCGGTAATATTCCCTTCGTAAACAAACTCAGCCACTCTGCGTCTTCAGCGGTTAGGATTTAGGAGCATTAATGACTGCTGTGTTCCTTATTGCACCAGAACACCACTTCCCTTAGACTCCATTCTGCTCATAGACTGTGCTGCTCCAGCGTAATTTTCGGCACAACACCCGTCCGCGCGCGCATGATTGACAGCTCGCTCACGAACGAGGGCGGGTCTGTGTTGAAACGCTACTGTCAATCAACAACCGTGGGAGCGGCATCCGAGCCTGTGACGTCACAGGCTCGAACGGCTCAATTTGAGGCAGGGGAAAACATATAAGGAGATTAAAACAAAATCACTGGATGGATTTTTATCATTATATGATCGTTGTGTACAGGCACTGCCAACACACATTTCAGTACAATCAGCTTGTAAAAGTGCATGTACCATTATATGACCCCTTTAAGTGCATGGCCTTCAGGATATTCGATATGTACTAGATGGATCGGAATATATATATATATATATTTTTTTTTTTTTTAATTTTTTTTTAGAGAAAGGCAAGTAGCCTAAAATTCAGAAGCAAACAATCAAACTCTCACAAACGTTCAGTCGAGGATTCATTTGCAGGCTATGCGATACAGTGCAATAAAGCAGCTGTGGCAGTGTTGAGTGAATGATAGTTCTCTATAACGCAGCTAAGATGAGGCAGATTTAAAGCTCAAATCTCACACATCCATGCACGCACAGCTTGGGCCACCCCTCTCCCATTGGAGCATGAGTTACAACAGCGCCACCTCCGCCTTCCCTCCTAGATGAGAAATGGTGTGTCGGCTTTCCCTCCCTCACTTACAATGAATCCATCTATGAGAGCCACAAATGCAGCCGCAGAACTGCTAAAGACGATCCAAATGTTTTCCAATCATTCTGACTCTCCATGCACTAGATCGACATCACCAATCCATATTAGAGCAGGGTGCCAGAAGATTCCTCGAAATTAGCCTTTCATTTGCACATCCAAAGCTCCGTCCTCCCACACTGAATCTCTTTGGACATTGTATCTTGTTATAAAGCTCCGAATCCCTTGCTTTTAAAGTCATAGTAGTATTCATCTTCTGAGGAGAATCTGAGTGAACAAGGTGGCAAAAGTGTAACCACCAGCCTCTTTTTCAATTGCATAGAGAAAGAAAGGACTGTTTTATTTAACATGAAAAAAGTCCTTGTACGCTTTAGTTGAGTGAAATTTCCTCAATTAGATCCAAGAGAACAACATGCAATCAGTAAAACTGGTTTTCAAGTTACTTATAAAAACATCAAAGCAAAATTAAGTAAATATAATACATAAAGCTGCAATTAGCCTAAATGAAATTCACCTTGTTGTACCATCCTACGTAATACTCAGAGTTGCTATGTAAACCCAACACTAATCCAAGGACAATAAACAGGAGTGCACTCTGAGACATCATTACTCAGTTCCGATGTTATTCTAACCGTCTGCGACACTCCGGAGGTGGACTTCTGTCTCCCACTGGTCCAAAGACAACTGGACATCTTTAAAAAATAAAAAAATAAAAACGAAAAAAAAAAGGAATCACAGCACATGCTCATTACGTCTAACAGAAGAGCTGTGTGGCGGTAGAGAGGCCCGATTCTCTGTTAACTCAAACCACTTATCACTGAGATGAGCTTCAGAGCTGCAAGATTAAAGCCTCAAGGGTAAATATGAAATAGCGGCCGATGTGACCTTTTCACAATGAACTGAGATCTATTATTTTACAAAAAAAAAGGAAAGAGAATTAAAAGGTATGGCCTTTGATTTGTGAGTGGTACATTTAGCCCTGCAGTGCTGAAGAGGAAATGCAGTGCATGCTGGGTCTTAGCAGCGGTTGAGGGGCTTAGAGGACTACAGCAGTTGTCCTTGTCACAGAGGCTGTGCGTCAAGGTACATGGGTACAGAAGGGCGCTCCAGGACACCTCTAAAGACAGCGTGCATCTGCTTCAAACAAATCCGATACAGGTGGAAACTGCAGTGGAGTGCGGACATGAGCCGTAATAGGGCCGGATTAGCACATCTGTAAGTGATATGCACCGCGTTCTATTGATGTGAATTAGTGAGACTCATTGATTATGCTGTGAAAGCTCCTTGAGAAAGGGAATCCATGCAAACAATGCCGCTCTTGATGGGACTTGCGGGGGTCAAGTCTGCACGCATGCAAACAACCGATCGTGAACATACTGTACACTTTTCTGGCGCTAAACGCAGTTTCAACAGCTGTCGGCATCAGTCTGTCCTTTTGCAGCATGGACACATACAAGCAGTCAACAAGCTGATGCGCTCATGTGTGCATGCTCTCATCCATCAGTGCCATGCCACTATCTAACTCACTGTAGGGTTTCTGAGGTAGTTTCTCCTAGTAATCCTGCTCCATAGGGAAGGACACTACATCTAAATCCCAAACAGCTGCAGTCGTTCTCTCCAGTCAGGATGCTCTGACTCTCTCCTTCTTGTTCTTTATGCAGGAAGAGAATGAAGGACAGGGCTCCAGAGAATGATGACATGCTCGATGAATGTTTGATAGGGAATTTGATTGTAACTTAAAGATATCTAGGTCTGAAAGTTGTAACAAAGAAAAAAAAGGCAATAGTTTTTAAAATGAACAGTCTAGAAAGAAGAAGAAAATCATGTTAGTCCGTAAAGTCCAAACTTCTATCCAGTAAAAGTAGTAGAAATATCCAAAGAGGTCTAACATACTTACAATACTATAGGAGAGGGCTATTGGTTAGTAAAACATCTTTAATTAACATCTCTGCTCATTGGCATAAAACCGGTAAACTCTGCCACAGTGACCAACTTTCATAGAAAAAAAATCCAGTAGCTTTGGTGGTGTAAACTGTACTTTAGACTACATTTTACATGTTTTTGCGATCTATGCAGTGAAGGAGATAGGTTTAATGCAGGCCAGCTACTGTAGCATTGGACACGGGCCAGACATTCTGAAGTGCTGAGCGATGGAGGACATGCTTAATTCCAGCTATTTGGTCGCGTTGGGTGATTCAAAATAAGATCTACTGTACTTCCTCTCTTCCATGCCTTTACAATATGTTGATCATGTACAGCAGCTCCAAAAGTTAAGAACCAATCTTAACTCTTTCCCAGCCAGAGTTTTCTTTTTATTAGTTGCCAGCCATCACCGGAATTTTATATCATTTACACAATTTTCGTCTAATCTAATATCTGAACATGACCTTAAATAAAAAATAAAATTTTGTATTCAAGCTTAATACATTCTTTATTTTTTTTATCAACACTTGAATGATGGTACGTTTTACACAAACACGTGTTTATGTCAAAGACTACGTCTGGATCGGATTCAGAATGATGATCAAAATGTATGGAGTCGATCAAGTTCATCAGCACTCCCTAAGGTTGCACAGTCCTAACCTCGTCATGGGTCAACACTTCATTTGGTAACATTATGCAGTTTTTATTTGCTGTTTAATGATGAAGCATTATTTTACATATGCATTTGCTTACATATGCTACCGCTAGTTTCTGCCTCTTATTACTATGGAAGATATGTCATAGATCACCCTACCGTACAACAGTGTAAATACGGGAAGCCCGGAAATTTCCGTCAGATGGTGGGGAAGCCTTGTCTCATAAATGACGGGAATTTAAGTCAATGGTGGGGAAAGAGTTAATATCTGCAAAACATTTCACAAAAGAACTTACTCTTGAAGATTAGAAATGATTAAAAAAAAAATCAAAATAAAAACTTTAAACCTTTTTAACCACCTGCAATAATCATGAAAATGGCACTATATATCAATTACAATAAACATTTTACTCTTATAAACATTTTTAACTTGTAGCCTTTGGTCCATTAAACATTAAAGTTGTTTAAATAAAATGACCCTGGATGCCACTTTTTGGTTTGATATTTTTTTTACATAACAAAATGACATTTACACTTTATAAAGTGTGATTTAAATGATAATTCCTGTATTTAGCACTTTGAGTCTATTTTCTAGTTTGTTTTGGATGAACTAGAGTGGTGCACTGCACACAGAAGTTTTGACGATGGGTCCTGTCTCGACTTTTTGACTCTTTTAGAATCACCTCCGACCGCTTCAGAGTGGCTGTCTATTGGCATGCACAAATATGTCCTTAAAACAACCCTTAACGTTCGTTTTCAAAACTGTGCAACTCACCGAGTGGATAGTGGTGTTCGTTGATGATTAAAAACAAATATATCAGCGCAATGTATGATTTCAATCCGTGTTATTTGCTATAGTGGAACTATTTTTTTAGATACCTCACAACCACGTATAAAGTTTAGCTCGATATTTGAGTCTGAAGCGTTAGCACACTCCCGACCACCTGATGGCGACAACCACTTTGACACAGTTGCTCTGCTCACGCTAGCCTTCTGAGAGACGGAGAACCGAGCGAAAAGACTACAACCAAATGTAAACAGACCCCTTTTCGTTTCCGGTAGCGCAGTAATATCAACGAGTCCTCCAACAGAAATCAATACGATTTTACAAAATGCCAAATAAAACACGACAGAAACTGTATTTCGCTACGCTACTTGTTTTGGAACATCAACGAACACCACTAACCACTCGGTGAGTTGAAGTCTAGACAGGACCAGCGTCAAAATATCTGTGTCCACCTTATAAAGCTGCTGTATGTTTAAAACGAACTTGTGCTGCACTGCACAATGAAATCCGCAATTTGTCAAAAAAGCATCAGTGCAACGAGTGAATTTTGATCAAAGAGATCAAGCAACAGTACAATGGTGTGACATGAACATCTCTGACAGGTCAATGTCTAATCTTCTGTCAGTAGAAAATCCCTCTACACAGTCTCACACATGAGTGATGCACACCACAGTAGCACAGAATCGCCGCAGCATGTCAACACCATCCTCTCAATAAAATATTCATTTGCAATAGTGTTTTCCATTAAACAGTACGGACTCTGCCATTCAGTGGCGCTCCTAATGGGCTATGTAAATGTCTGCTCATATGCCATTTATGGACGGACTGGGGAGTGAGGACTCAAGTTTGCCAACTGCTGTGGAGAAGGAAAAAGGAGAATAAACTCAGAGAGCGCTATGAGTGACATCAGCGCAGCTGCAGGGATGTAACGACGGCTTTGCCCGTTAAGATTATGCAAAGAGAAAAAGCACCAGAGGGTTGTCGAGCAATGCGGGCAGGATGCGTGAGGAGGATACAGTGCCACATTAAACTGGGAATGAGGCTTTATGTATGAGAGGCAATTAACGATATGTGGCCGCAAGCTCATCCAGTTTTCATAACGGAGGACAGTGTGAAGAAATAAAACAAGAGAGCGAACAAAAGAGGAGAGGAAAAGACTTATACGGCTGAATGAGCCCTGAAAAAAATGATTTTACAAAAGGCTCATTGATTTTTCTATGCATTCGATGCTACATTTTGGAAAAAAAAGTACGCTTTTAAACTTCACCATAAAGCACTTCAAGAAACTCAGACAAAACAAACCTTTTGTTTACACGAATACAGTCCCATCTCTTTTGTCGATTACTCCTACATATTTGAAAAAGTGTTGTTTTTTAGCAAATAGTCAAAATCAAGTGTGGCTCATGTGCACCTGAGCAGCAGATGGTGGGGTGATTGAAAAGCCTTTCCCGTACGCAGCAAACTCAATAGTTCAGGGAAAGGGGAGATATAGGCGCTGCCTGCAGCAAGGCGATTATCTATGATTAGCTCTTTATTGTCGTGGACAAGATCGTATCCTCAAACTGCACTCAATATACCCACGGCAACACAGGCTTATCAGAAGGTAATCTTTATTAAACCTAAACCAGCAACGTTGGGTGGGCGTAAGAGGGCAGGTGGTCCTTGTCCTCACCTTCTGCTTTATAATTAAGACACAAAGCAGCCCGTCACCTTTGGCATGGGCTCATGTTGTTTCAGGCAGAGATGTGGAGAGTGAGCATGTGTGTATATGGCATATGCATAACCATGTGTCATTTTAAAAACGATGGGTTATAAAACTCAGTGATTAATGCTGATCTTATTCTAATTTTCATCAGGATGCCAGTGTTGTCCAACAATTTGCATTTAGACCTTGGCAAAGCTTTCAGCTTAGCATCTGACCCTGGAAATAAATAACAGCATGCATTTTTCACAATATAGTATTAGGATCTCAGCCAATAAAATAACAGCACATGGCTAATAGAGTGCAACAGTAAAATTCCCAAAGTCAAAATCTGATTAATTTTCTTCATAGAGGCATTGATTTTTAACAAAACTTTTCAGGCAGACCAACCATGGGCTCTGAGGTTAGCAACTGATAGTATGTGCTTCTGGTAAGGCAGTCAGTGTGTATTTTCAATTTCATTTCATATGAAAATTTGAAATATTATGAAACATCATTACAATGTTTTCAGACATATTTTAAAATGTTACTGGAAGGGTGGCGCAGGAGATCAGAAAAAAAAAAACGGCGTTCAAGTGCGTGAATAGCGGTTAGCGCTCTGCCTTAAAGGTGCATAACGCAGGTCTCTGAGTTTTTGCAGAACTACACCCCCTCTGGCGACAAGCGAAACTGCAACCAGAGGTGTGCACGCTCATGGAGCACACGCACACGCACGCTTGCACGAGCACGAGCTGTTCATAACCAAAGGAGCATCAGCCGCACAAATCTTTTGTTCACAGTCATAATGTCTTCAGAGGTTATAAAGTTATAAATCTGCAAGTCATTTTACATATATGAAAGGAAAGGCATTTGAGTAAATTACACACTTATGTGTGAGGGGAAAACGGGGGTAGAAGAAAACTTCAGTTTTTGTTTCCATCTATCTCCATGTTGAACTGTTTTATGCGTTTACTGTATCCACTTATGATTGTATTATTATGGAAACACGTTCATGAACAATTAAGTTATTAATTTGTAAAAGCTTAAAATAATAATCATACCATACACAGTTGGTCAACAAAGTACACTCAAATGTCTCAAGGTAATAAACAATCAAATGGCACTATATCCGCTTTCATAACAAGTAGTTATAGGAACTTAGTTATAGGAACTGTCCACTTCTAAACAGTTCTAAGAACTACTCTCCCCCAAACTCGGTTTTGCTGTTTGCGGTCGCACTGGCCAGTGGCCAGAACCGAGTGACGCGAGCACGGCGGCGCCACATACAACAACAACAAACCAGCATGGAGGAGGCTATCGCAATGTTCCCGTTCTGCCTACCGGGACCTTAATAACGGAGTACGAACGGCGGCGTTTAAAGACTATGGTGGAAAGTCTAAAGTAATATGATGGAAGAAGATAGAAGAGCAGAGCGCAGGCAAAGGACGTTAGCAAAGAACACAAGGCTACCGGTAGGCTATACACAAAAACATAGTTAGCATCTTTTATGGGACATGTTTTATGTTTCATGTTGTACTATTCTTCCGAAGACAATTCCTAGTTTATGAACCTGTTCACTGACAATGGTAACGTTAGTCAAATCAATTCTTATTGTACATTTATCTAGCTTAGGCTAAAGCATTACACATTTTACGTATCGTCATTTGTTGTCATAGATTTGCCGCATCAGACATTAGAGACTGGGGTATATCTTACCGTTTTATCAAGAAAACAGCCAACTGAGGATCCAGTTTGAGCCCTAGAGCAGACCGGAGATCTATCCATTTGTTGAAAGCCTTCCCGATGCTGACTCTCGTCTCGTCTTATTCCGACGCCTGACTCCAATTTGTCCCTTTTGGTCAATAACTAGACAAAAGTTTTCTTTTCTTTGTCTTACGTGGAGTTTGCGTTGGGGTTTGGAATGAACTACAAGCCGGTCTCTTTGAATCCATCTTCTACTTTTGTCGAAAGTTGACTAAAGTTTTGTCGCTCGATTTGTCTTCGCTGATACGGAGAATGGCGGCTAACAATAACAAACCTGCGAGACATCGCCTGGTGAGCGTGAACGCGCATGACGTCACGCCCAGTCTCAGATTCGAGCCCGAATCCCTCTTATTTATTTTACTGTACAGGACTATAGAGGCAATCTCAGTGATCAGAGAAGGGCTCATTCAGCCCATCAGGCAATTGTTTACGCATGTATGGGTTAAAAAACGGGTATTTTTAACATGAAATGTTGCGCAATGCACCTTTAATAAAGTGTCATTGAATAAAAATTACACTGAAAAATTACACTCCGCTTCTGTGCGTGTTCCGGTGAGAAGACAAATAATCTGAGCTTGTGATGTGAAGCGCTGTCAAAAGCAGTCATATATTTGTGCTTTTATATATTGTTCAGTTCGTCCAAAGCATCACTGAAATATTTAAATGTTTTTGTTTATTTAAATTAAAAGTTCAGTTCTGTATTATGATTCTGTCTTACTGTTATATGAAAAAATGACATTAGAAAGTGAAACTATTGCAGGTGTTTTTCATTGCACTCTTTTTTTTTTAATCTTTCCGTTTTAATTTTTTATTATTTTACTTGTTTTGGGGGGGGGCAGATTATTTTAAAGCTTTAAAGGGGGGCGCGATGAAAAAGGTTTGAGAACCAATGTATTAAAGTTACTAAAGATATTCAGTGAAGAGCAGTGAATGATTCTCTCGTTTAATTTCCCAAACTGACTGTGTTTAAGTGAAAACTGGCCAAGAGAGACATTGACATATTTTTGTGTGTATTTAACCACACCCAAAGTCAATGTACCTCAGATCACGCACACAGAAAGCGTACACGAACGGCGTCTCATTCGCAGCTCAATGAGCGTTCAACTCTCTTTTTATTTTAAGTATCTCGACGTCCGACAGGAGACTGTATATTATGACAGTCACGTTACATAATTTTGATATTACATAAGAAGGACGACTGCTTTAAAGTAAAGGAACGGAATGTGCCATTGTGTATTCACAATCATTGGAAGCCAAAATAAAAAACAAGACTAAAATTATATTAATCGCAAAGCAATAGGCCTATTCATTAAATCACAAAATAAACCATGACAATGTTTTGGCGAATTGATTACCATATGTATAACAAGAGTTATACTACAAATACCATAGTTAAACTATGGTTAGTGTAGAAAATCCATGGTTTCCATGGTTTAACTATACAATAACCATGTTTTTTGTAGTAAACCCGTGGTTAACTTCGTAAGGGCATTTTTTAGAGCAAAGAGGCCCCATGGTGGTTTGGGGGCCTATACGCAACTTGCGTACTTTGCGTATAGGGAGGACCGGCTGTTTATAACACTGTTTACAACCAAAGACAACACATATAAAGTTTTAAATCGTACCATAATGTTTAATATAATTACCTAAATCAAGTCTGGCGCTTTAGCATACTACTCTGAAATGGCACAAAGGCACACACCAGTCCACAGCCATCCCATCCATCCCCTTTTACAAGGAATTTCCTTCTTGATCCCCCATGCAAATGCTGGCACTGTAAACGGCAACTTAGCTCAGATTCCCAGCTCTGGCCAAATTTGAACAAATGTGAATGGTTGAGGAGCCGGTGGAATTCTGAGTGGAATTCTGAGTGGTGTACAGCAGCTGTGAATCCCACCCCATCCCCCAAAAAGACTCTCTGATCCCGCTCAGACGCTCGCCGTGGCACTGCAGAGCGAGCAGCAAGTGTGGCATAACTACAGGATGAGCTGTCATCGCCTTGCAAGAACCCTGATCCATCCCATCTTCCTGAAGGCAGCATGACATCATCGCACAAGCCTCCCAGAGTTCCTCCGTGAACTTAAGGGAAGTATGTTCAGCGAGATTCGGTTATTTAATGAGCTTTTCTTCAGATAAAGCACACTGGCCTTACTCCATTTCCACTGGGATGTAAGCCTTTGCACATTATGGGATAAAAAAAAAAACGGCCCAGTGCTATTTAAACTAATATACTCTTTGTGGAAAGGATTAAAGAGGATGAACAAAAGGTGTTTGAATGGAAACCAAGTCAGTGTATGCAACAGAATATTGTGATGTGTTTGCTGAGAGACTTTAATTTATCCCACCAGTGGTGAAATCGCCCTCAGAAAACATTTTAAGCGTTGTGTTCACAGCAGCCCGCCAACAGATACACACATCGATTCTCATGGTTATTTAAAATGCCACAGGAATGTGTGCAGGGATGTACAAAAAGCAGGACATTTTTTTTGTGTTTACATTACTCTGACATGCTGCTCCAAGGCCGTAGGACAGGAACTATAAATAGCAACTCTTTGGCTGCTCGTTACGCATGATTCAAACAGCCCTGTTGGTAGCTTGATAGTTGTGCGCTAAAGGGTTGAGTGCCACAGAAATGCGCAACAAGAGCCCAACGAGGGCTAAATAAGGAGAAGAGCATGCAAGGCAGGAAAGAGAGGAATAGAAAAAAGGAGAAAACAATAAATGAACTGACATATCTGGCAGAGGACAAGACATGGTTTTCAGCTTCAACTTACTGGTTCCTGTAAGGCAGGTGATATTGAGAAGTCAAAGTGTGAATGGAGAATTCTAAAAGCAACTTTGAAAGATCAGAATAGAGCAGATGAATACAGAAACCTTTGAGAATTTAAACAAAAATATACAATATTTTCAGAAGAGGGGTGAGCATGTGGGTCGTTTTGAGTGCAAGTACCATCTGCATTTACTTCTCCATCGGGAGGGTATCTTTAATAACTGCATTGTGTCAAAGACTTTATATATAGAAAGACAGTGCACTTGGATTACTAAAAATGAGAGAAAGTGCAGCGCGCAATATGGCGGAATAAGTCCCGCCTTCTAAATAAAAGAGCCAATCTCTGATTGGTAAAGTCATCGCGTCACAACAGCTGCCGTTAGAAGCTCCGGTTCCTATAGAAACAGTCAGTGTTCTGAGATATGCGCTAAGGACTGAGCATGTGCATTAGCTTGGTCCAGCCTATAAAATTATTTTTTTTTGTCATGATTTGAGCATTTAGAAAAAGGTTTCAAGAGCTGTTGTCAGATTTCATTGGTGATTTCAAATATGACATTTTTGGAGAATTTGATGTCTCCCCATTCAAAGACATAGGAGCTGCACTTGAATGCCAGAGAGGCGTTTCAAAGATGGCCGTCAAGTGAAATGACTTACCTTAAAGGACTTTAAATCAAATCAAATCAAATTTTATTTATAAAGCACATTTACAATCAACCTTGGTTGGCCAAAGTGCAGTACAGGATAGTAAGAGAAAAAACAAAGCAACAAACATTAAAGTTACGGTAGATAAAAGAGATTTTTTACAATGATGTCGGTTAAGAATTTATTCTTAGCTGTACTGGCAGCATTTTGAAAAAAATTTGAAGCCTGTCTTCGAGCCGTCGACATTGTTGACATAATAGGCGAATATCGCTATTTATCCATGGCTGGGGCTTGTTTTGTAGATAAGCTCTCGAGGTGCAATGGAGTCTAAGATGTTGGAGCATTTATTATTAAAATCTTGTATCTACTCATCGACATCAAGATATGAAGTAAAGGAGTCAGAGATGAGAGAATGCCTCCAAATACATTTCAGAAAACACATCATGGGAAAGCAAGGTTAAGGAGCCAGATCAACGTGCCTGCAGTGGTACAGTTGTGGGTGGAGCTGGAAGAAATGTTGAAAAAAGAAATGGTCTGTGGTCAGAGAGTGGAATATCACCAATTTCAATATCATAAACCTAACCCTTACATCTGGTCTTTAGTGACCCGTGACATCACTCACTACCTCATTGATTTTTTTAAAGTTAGACATCAATCTTCTTTGTATTCCTTAATCAATTAAACAATATAACATTTGGTTTCTGTCCCAGCTTCAAGGTACCGCGGCTGTAACTAAATTACAGAATTAGCAATTAAATTATTTTAATGCAAATGTGCATTATTTTTGATTAATCAATGCTGTCGCTATCCTCCTGTTCATCCCTAATTCGTACAAATGTGCAAAGGTGGAAGAAATAAACTTGAGCACTTACAACCATTAGATGGACATGTAATGCACTCTCTCAGGCCCGAAGGCATTTCACTGCCTCAGACAGTTCATTAGTTTCCCTGTGGAGTTACAGAGCTGCAGCCCATGTCATCTGACCCCTGGCCATAACCTTGATTCTGCAGCACACGCCAAAAGTCCCTTCACAGACTGCTGAGGACAATAAAGCAGCTAGTAATGACCTCTGGCACCTTAAGCTTCATGTGGCTGACACATCCACCTGTTCTCAAGGGAAAACTTTTCCAGGGTGAATTAAAGGCGCACCCCCAGAAGAGAGCTCTGCTGGAGTTTGTTAACGTCTCCCAAGCGGCTGTGCACCATGTGACGTTTGGGCAGTGGGCTGAATTGCTGCAGCGAGGCTAAACAGGCACAGGCATTAATACACAGAGCCCAGGTAGATGCATGAAAGTGTCATACAACAACCCTCCAGCGCTGTAAACAAAGGAAGGAAGGATAATGGATCCAGTGGCAGAACAAGCTTAGATAACAAAGAGACAAGGGGCTCCACACTGCGACTGAAATGGATGCAAATGCGTGACAATATAAACATTTAATGATTTGACTCAATTTGAAATATTTTTGGTATAATCCATTTTTCTTAAGGGTAAAATCTCTCAAATAATGGTGTAAACACAGCAAACTAATGCTGTAAATACCCTTATGCTGTAATGTAAACCTTCGTGCATTACTATAATATTAATAGTTAATATTAACAACAAACTATTACATTTAATACTCAAATTAAAAACTGAGTTACAGTCAAACATAGATTAAATAAATCATATAATAAATACAACAAATAACAGTCAAAAGTTCATAGTGTTTATTACAAGAAGTGCAAAAATAAAGGTTTCCCCAATGGTGTGCAAATTGTATTTACAGTGAAAATCCAAAAATATATAGAAAAATCCAAAGAAATGAAAAAGACCAAAAAATGAATAAATTAAAGGTGCTCTAAGCGATATCACACGTATTTTAGGCCAAAAACAATGTTTTGTCACATACAACAAACATCTCCTCACTGTCCGCTAGCTGCCTGTCCCCTGAACACACTGTAAAAAGACGCGGTCTCTGCAGACACCCCAGGCTCCAAAAACGACAACAAAAACAAACTGGGCTAACCCGCACCACGAAACATAACAAACTGTTCCAGCCAATCACCGACAAGAAGGA
The DNA here is from genome assembly GCA_036326025.1 of Chrosomus eos. Lineage (NCBI taxonomy): Eukaryota > Metazoa > Chordata > Actinopteri > Cypriniformes > Leuciscidae > Chrosomus > Chrosomus eos. Next base: position 27,930,372 of record CM070824.1, on the reverse strand, counting down.
TTTGGGGTGGGGTTTGGGGGGTTAGTGCGCGGATGAGGAGGAGGGAGGGTCTAGCTAGTTTGTTTGACAATACTTCGAAAGTCAACAAGAAGTGACGCCACCAAAATATACTGAAAATATTAAGAGACTTTGTTTCTTCTTAAAAGTAAAAAAGAACAAAAGCACAGACAGCACGTAAACAGCACAGACAAAAAAATTGATTTTGGGATTTAAGTATAAATATCGGTTGGGAAATCGCTAATTTCAACCCAGCCCTAGAAAGTTTTGATAGATTTTGAGCAAACTATACAGCAACAACTGTTGTTCAACAGTAAACACATTGAACACAATGAACTGTAGCACTTCTGAACATCCATCTATAGAGCAATTTTAATTTGGCAACTAAATAAGTCATTTGCCTCCTAATTGCTTCATTTCAGAAGCCAATTGTTCCCTTGTCATTTTTAAAGTCTGGAGCCTTGCAGGAAATCAAGGGATTGTTGATTTCTGTGGGATGAGGAGATGTGCTTATGCCTGACTTGATGAACTGTGAGATTGATACAACCTGCTCATTTACGTCTTGCTTGCTCACAAGCAGGTGCAAAGCTACACACTGGGTTCCACAATAAAACGTATCAATTTCCCTGTCCTTTTATTTAGTACACTCACATACAGATACCAGATACAGTCCGGTGAACTTCCTGTTCCCTCTATCCCTCAAATGGCTTTATAGCAGCCTGTAAATGTAGACCGGGCCATGGCGAAGTTCCTCAGCATATGGTATCTCATGAAATCTCTCTCTCTCTCTCCCTCTCTCTCTCTCAGTCTCTGTAATAGGCATGTGGAAATATGGAATGGCTGATGGGCAACTATTAATGATGTGCATCATTGTGCCTATTTTAACTCTCACCACAACTTCAAAGTTAGGTGTGACTGGCCTTTCCTAAGCAACATGCCATAATATTTAGCAGTAACTCAGCTCTAACTTCACATCCTGTCAGCAGTCACACGCTTGCAGATGCTCATTCACACACCTGGCCACTGCTTGTGCTTTAAATGTCCTAGTGACCAAAATGACCATGAAAACAAGAAAAACTATGTCTAGCAGCAGAAGCAAAACGTTTAGAGTATCCCCGATCCAACAAGGCAGGTAAAAAAAAGTCCAGACTCAAATGTTTTTCCCATCTTGCAACTGCACGATTCACATTTAATCTTGACTATGCTTTCATCATCGACTCTTGTCTGCATTACCCATAAGCCCTGCAAGCACTCTGACAGACTGGGACGCCATTAAGGGAAGGTGAGCGAGTGAGCAATATGAAACTTTTCTCTGCTGGATTTGCAGTATATTGCCATCCTAAGAAAATCCCCAAGTAATGGGCTTTTCAGAGCAGAGATCACTAGAGTTCTGATCAAAAGAGGTCAGGAGTGAGACGTCACCTTGCAGAAAGCGGAAAGACAAATTGAATCCGCATGTCTGAATAATCATAAAATATACAAAACTCCCAACCTCTTCAATGGACGCTTGAACTCGAGATGAAATCTAGATAATGAATAATCATCTTCGAGAATGTAAGTGGCAGATAACAGCAACACCAGAGCTGGAAAACTGGGACGGCGTGTTGTGTGACCATAATCATTACACATACACACAAGTGATTCACAACAACAGTCTCTGACATCCCCTCACATCTCCTGCTGAGCATAAAGATTAGAAGAAAAATGTACGGTCAAGTAGACTGGCCACCCAGGGAGTATCTAAAGGAACATAGGGCTGTTGTCTGAGAGTGAAATGGCTATAAACAGCAGAAACCATTGGCTTGGTGAGAGAAAGTGAATATCTGTCTAGACTCTTATGGATGGACATGCTAAAAGAACAGAGAAGAGCTGAATTATCAGAAGAGAGAGAAAGAAGGTCATCTGAGGTCAACAGCTCAAAAACTTAAACATACTACTAAGGTGGACACTTATAAACGGTCAACCACATGTAGGGCTGCATAATTCATTCACAACTAGTATAAATGAGTACATCTCAAGTAAAATATAAAGTATAGTATACAAATTATTTTAAGTTACTGGAACTCTCTTGTAAGTGTACACTACTAGACATGCACTTGTTAGTACTACATATTATTCCTATTTCACTTTACTCAGTTTTTTGAGTGCAATCGGTTTGCATGCTTTTTTCAAGTAAGGTGTACTAATTGGATTTTACAGTGTTGAAATAAAACCAAACTAGTGATATGGCTTGGTGCAATTATTAAAATCACAAAGGCAGCCATTCAATTAAGTTAAAATATGTGTTGCTTGTTGTGAAGCACAGCACTGTGTGTTTACATGTGTACAGTGGCCTGGTTCACATGCAGCTCACACAACTTATCACTATCTGCTTTGCGTTTGTGTCACTTATAATGTGCATTTAGGTACACAACTTGCACCAAACATCTTTCTAAACATTTAAGGAGAAGAGATTATAAACCAGATGTTGTCAACAAAAGAGAAGTTAAGGCTCCCTGTGGTATCCTGCTTAAGATTTTGATGTATTAATGTTTCAAAATGAAGAAATTAAGATTACATGAAATGTTAGTATTATAATTTTACAGTTGTACTGTAAATTATTATTATTATTATTTTATAAGTAGTATAAATTATCTACTTTTATTTTGCAGCAAATTATTCCAATAGTAATATTTATTTTCCTCAACATTTTTATATTGATTTGTCTTATTTGTTTATTATTTGCTTGTTATAACTATTATTATATTTTTATAGTTGTATTGATTTATAAAATCACAACAGTTTTGGTCAAACTGTGCAGCCCTACAAGCAAGCAGCAAATCTGGACATTTTTTATCACAATTTTTATTAAGAGGGAAAAAAAAAATATCACAATTAGATTTTTTCTTTAAATAGTGCAGGCGCAGCCCTAAAACTACACACATTTGTTTGGCTTTTTTTGGGGAACTTTTCTTTTAAAAGACAATCCTCACAGTACAAACGTTTCCGTTACATTCTGGGCTAAGTGAAACTGAGTGATACATAAACTGTACGCTGGATATTCGCATTTATCCTCAATATAATTTATAAAACTTCTTTGTTTTCTTAGTCGAGGAGAGATCGCACTTCTATCTCTTAGGTTGGAAACACAGGAGCCCACCGTGTTTTCTAAAAATATGTTCTGCTGGTTAGCAGTCACTTTGCAGATGCTTTTATCTAAAGTGACTTACAGTACATTGCATGGACAGGTCACCTTAAGAAACCCGGTTTTAAGTGCTCCTTCGCTCAAAGGCACAATCATGATAGAGGATGTAGACAGCTGTTAAGTTCACATATCTCTCTTTCCAAGGATTCCCAAGGATCCTCAACTTTAAAAATCAAGAGATTTTAACATCAGAACAGGCCGAGACTTAATTACTGCGTTTCATTGCATTTTAATGGAGTGCAATGAAAGTGGGACTTCTCACAGCACTGCTATTTAAGTAGTTAAGGATACAATGTAACTGTTGGTACTCAATTGGTTAAAAAACAAGACTACATGCATTTTGTGGAAGAACAATATTTTGGTTGTGTGATCGGCACAGATGAATATGTGAGCTCCTTGGTAAACTCCTATAATCTTTGGTAAGAGTGATTTTCTAATTAAGCGTTTTAGCTTGATTATATAGGTCATTATTCATTCATAATTCATTCATTCATTCACTCCACTGTTAGTCAATAAGTGGATAATAAATGCTTTTGTTGGCATGCTCATTACCGGACACACATACAGAAACATCGCAGCTTCATGAACAAATTGAGAAGTTCATTACAACTGCCATTAGGGGAGGGGGGTTGAGGGATAAAACATTCATATCCATAGGTCACTTATTACAGTTACAAATTCCTGAACACTTTTGCTGAAAAGCAATGCCATATAATACAGTTGTGTTTGTAATGTTCCCCATTTAATAATGTCCTCAAGACCATCACAATGATATTTCAACAAAGCCTTACCATATATACAGACAGAGCCATATATAGTTTAGTGTCCACAGGACAGGACCAGGACAAGATTCCAAAGCAATTTGTCCAAAACGGCCTTCTAATGGCCATGGACCATCTTTATTGAGCCCTGACAGACCTTCTGAATTTAAGGACATACTGTTGCTTATTTATGACTATTCTGGATGGAGAACACAACTAGCTGTTGAGAACTTTAAAGCTTCAAACGGTAGGAGATCATAATCAGGCAGAGTATCACTGGCCATAGGAAACCAAGGAAGGTGCTAAATATCCAAGTGCTTATAGAGTAATTCTTGATTCGGTTTAAAATGGCATGCTCAGTTTGCAGGAATGAACCCCAGTTATGTTGAGAAGAATTTTCACAAGGGTATTAATCAAGCCCCGTCCAATATGCGTGACGGATTTCTGTAGCAACAAGATTCCAACTTTATGGGTGTCTTTCATCGTTTCAAAGACTGGCATTACATGCAACTCGATCTCAGTTATGCAGTTACCTTCATGCTGGGAAGCAAATGATAAGGCAAATTCGCCGGCTCCCTGTGAACATACCGAGACCCTGTGCTGTAAGAAACGCTACCATAGAATTAGGCACACACAGGAAAAACATCCACGTGGGAAAGACTCATGCAACTGACCTTACCCAACTGATCCACAGTAAAAGAAAGATTCTGGTTCCTTGAAAAGACGAAGTAAATCACAGCTTAAAGTGAAATTCAAATAAATAAATAAATAATACATATGTACACTACTCTTCAAACGTTGCTGTTATTTTCATTCATATTTTTATTCAGCAGGTGTGCATTCAAATGATCAAAAGTGACAGTAAATGACAATGTTACAAAGGATTTACTATTTCAAAAAAAATGCTTTTCTTTTGAAGTTTCTATTCAAAGAATGCTAAAAAAAGGTTTTCACAGTTTCCACGGAAAAAAAACAACATTAATAATAATAATAAATGTTTCTCGAGCACTGGAGTAATTATGCTGAAAAATCAGCTGAACCATCACAGGAATAAATTACATTTTAAATAAATGACCAAGGAAAAAGCTCTCGAATTTCTGCAAAAATATCTTCATTTGTGTTCCAAAGATGAACAAAGGTCTTACGGGTTTGGAACAACATGAGGATGAGTAATTAATGACAGAATTTAAATTTTTGGGAAGACTAACCCTTTAAATTGTAATAATATTTCACAATATTATACCGTTTTTAACTGTATTTTTAAATCAAAGCCGCCTTGGTAACCATAACAGACTTCTTTCAAAAACTTAGCAATCTTAGTGACCACAAACCTTTGAATGCACTATCATTCAAAGGGCATGGGGCTGTAAGATTTTTTTTAATGTATACACTACAATCTAAAAGTTATAGATAAGTTAAATTTATTTCTTCCCAGCATACAAAAAAAACTTCCCATCATTAAATCAAAAGGGTTATTTGGAGCTATAAGTTTGTCTGACAACCAAAGAGAACACAAGAACAACTTCACCAAGTGCAACTTAATGGGCTAATAAATATATTTTAATGTCTTTTTGAATTACAGAGGATGTCAACAGAGTTTGATCAATGGATCCATGCATGTTGTAACTCTTCAATAAACATACTTGCAAAGAAAGCAATCAAAAAGTACTGCTATGCATCGGCAGATATTTGACTATGAACCTTTGCGCATGAAAAAATATGACCCTTCCCTTGAGTCACCTTGATGTACGACCATAACGACTCAACACATTTAATGAGCCCATAAAAGGAATGGTGATCTGGCCAACGTTGATAATAATAGACTTATGGTGGCATCATCAACATAGCTATGACCAAATCAATCCTTCCAGCCTGTAAGCAGTCAGTCACGAGCCTTGACCTGCTGCTTGAGGTAATGCAGCCTGGAGACTCTGGGTGGCCTTAATTCCAGACCAATTTAAGAGCAGCAGGAATTAATTAACCAATGCAAAGTCATAAAAAAGCACTACGGCAGAGCCGCATCCGGATTTGCCAAGGTGATGTGTGGACGTCCCTAAAAAGCAGAGATGACCACACTGATCCAATGCACTTATTAATGATATGGGAAATCAGGCTCGAAATCGCACGGATGCTCCGTAACGCGATACATCCTGCCTTAAAGTTTGTCGAGATAGGCGATTAATACTGGAAGAGTGGCGATTTCCTCTCTCACTCTTATAGTCAGGGGCAATGAGGGCCTCTCGCCCTGCTGCTGTGGCTATATTTACTCCGTTGAAGCATCCCGGTGCATCACATTGGGATTCTGTTACTCTTACTCAGATGCGCATACATTGCTGGCTATGGGAGCTACGCTCACAAGCCACATTCGCACATATTCAATCTTACTATCACATGGGGACCATTGCTGAGGCCAGTGGCATAGACCAAGGAAGGGTCTCGTCCTATTTTCAAGCCATTTAATGAATGAATCTGCCTTTGTTTAATTCGCCTGCTTACACTGTCCGTAGACACGCATTTTATTCAAATATACGCACACATTCAATCTTGCTATCACATGGGGACCAGATACTGAGACCACTAGCAGAGTCCGGGGAAGGGTCTCATCCTATTTCTTTTTTGTGGCTGTTTAATGAATGAATCTGCCTTTTCCCAGCACTGATTAATCTAATTCGACTGCTTACTCTGTCTCGTCCAGCTTTAAGTATAATGAAGAAGGACCGTGGCAAAGTGGAAACAGCTTGTTAAACAGATGTAAGATGGGAGGTATAATGTCCTAACCTATTTATTAGCGACTTGCCGTGGTATATTATGTGCTTGCTAGTAGAAGCACATCTATCAAAACCAAACTTTATGCTGCCCTCTAGTGTCTGGAATCAGAATCACTCAGAAGCAACTAATAAGAACGATAATTTGTCTTCAGTGTAATCGAACAATCACATTGATTTTGAGTCAGGGATGTCCATCCTGTGCCTATATGATACGATATGAATAAATGGCCCTTGGGAGTTCCACGCCTGTGCACAATATCAAATGCGCTGCTGTCTCTGAAGCTTCCAATTACCTTGACTGCTTCTTCCAGCGCTACAGCAGAGCTGCCGACAGATTTCAATTTGAGCAGTATTGATTTTTGCACAAGCTTCAGAGGTTCTGCTATGTGATATCTTTACTAGAAACATCACACATACCTAAAGACTTGATTTAAGGCAAATTAAAGCATTAACAGTTACCTAAAATAACGTGCTGGGTTCCTACCTCACGATAAAGCCATAGAGACAACAGAGAAAGAACTATAATAAAAAAACAAAAATAAGACAAGTGAAGAGAGCCTTGGAGTATTTTTCCAAAGACCACTTTTTGTGGTTTTGGATTTTAGAGCAGAATGGAGAATATTTTCATCATAAAATAGTAGATATTTATACTTTCTTAAAAAAAAACAATTATATTAATATCCTTGCAAAACTCACTAGTGTACCACCACAAAGCAAATGTGTTGTGTGAGTGGCTGCCACAGCATTAGTTAAGATTGTATTGGTGGCTGCATTCTGGCACAAGACTAAGTTTATGATATCAGGCAAAAAATATAAGAATAAAAGTAATAAGTATAAAAGAAATAGAACACTTTTCTTTAAAATGCATCATGATCCGAGAACAGATGATGAGTTACAGAATGAGCTGAAGTTTGCTACTTCATGCAACATGCAATTTATTCATATCTACACATGTGAAAAAATAATGACAATACAATAAACTCAATACTTTTTCTTTGGTTCCACAACTTAAATATCCACATAAAGCTAAATGCTTCTTTGTGGGACTGAGATTGTGGAGAAATACCGCCACCTTTTCTCACTAGATGGCACTCACTACAAGGAAACGAACACTGTATCTGCTCTGGAAAATCTGCTATATCTTAAATGAGCACAAGCCAATCGTGCATCGGACAAAGGAAAGTTATTGAGCTTAAATTCAACCAGACTTTTAACCTTTTTGTTTTCTTAGATTCAGAATGCAGATAGCTTTGTGTGTATGCAAATGCACTTTATTCGTCTTTGGCCTTCAAAGGTTGTTGGTCATCAATTCTATGATCATATCATAGTGAATAAAGTCCTAAGAATCTCACTCATCCCTGATACCCACAGCCAAATAGCACACCCACGGACAAATATGATTAGGGTCAAAGGCTCTATCCGTCCTGAGTCATCATGAGTAGCGTTCCTGCTCTTAAGAATAAATCCATGCAGAGGGTCACTGAGAGGCCAGAGTTTGAATCATAGGAACCACAAGGGAATTGGCCAGTTGTACTTCTCCACCCTGGCTAAATCAAGCCTGGTCATCTGACACATGCTCTGGGGGGTTTCATGTCAATAAACTGACTCCCTCGCTGGAGATAGGACATGCGGTGAAGAATGTAAAGGGATCAGAGACACAGCTCACTTAACTTACAAATAAGCAACATGCACAGAACACACAAAATACACACTTAGCTAAATGATTAGAGCAAAGATTTGTTGCTGATCAATACAAGAGCACTAACTATAATATACATGCTATTATACCTCCTGATCAAACCTATCTGACTCACCTTGATAAAAGCACACCATCTGTATGCTCTCCCAATATTCAACTGAGATTAGGAGAAAAGGGCCCTGCAGCTCCAGAAATGGAAAAATGATACTAGTCAAGTCACCTTTATTTATATAGCGCTTTTTACAATACAGATTGTTTCAATGCAGCTTAACAGTGATAACAGGAAAATAATGCAACTAAGTTTGTTTTTAGAAGAAAACAGCATCATAGTCCAGCTTAAGTTTAGTGATGGTTCATTTTTGTTGTAAAAAAGTTATTCATTTAGTTCATTTATATATATCGCCGTGATGTCATTGTCCAGCTCAGTTTAGTTTTCATATAATGGCGTCAATGCAGGCAGATGAGTAATATTGTTGAATATTAAATGTCCTCAAATAAGCAAGCCAAAAGCCAAAGGCGACAAAGACGACACAGTAGCCATGTTTCCATCCACTTGTCAATCGAATTATTTGAAGTTTGGTAAAAAAAAAAAAACTCATGCGAATAAAGCTGGTGAAAGTGTGATTCCATCAAACGGCTTTAAAGCGGATAAAAACCTGTGCGTGATGACGTCACATGCTGTGACGATTTGAGACATGTTAAGGTGTTTCCATTCATTTTCTCACCGAATTGCACAACATTCAAGCCAACATTTGCTAATAAAGTTTTACTAGGCAAAATGGATCGTGGAGCGCCATAATAACGTTTCCATCAGCGTTTATCGCATAAGCCGTATAGCCATCAAGATAAAATCCGATGAGACCGATCGTATTTCATTTGAGTCGATATTCATGAAATTCAATCGAATTTTACTGTTTCCATAAGGCATTTTTCATTCGATATAACTTAATGCGGATCAAATCATGTGGATGGAAACATAGCTAGTGACAAGGAACCAAAACTCCATCAGGTGACAGAATGGAGAAAAAAAACTTGGGAGAAACCAGGCTCAGTCGGAGGGCCAGTTCTCCTCAACGAACGAACAGTGTATGATTATGATTCATGCAGCATAACAGGTCAGGAGTCAGATTGGATAGGAACCTTTCAAAATATTTTTCCAGTTCCATCTGGTTGAAGGTCAGATTCATCACGCGGTATGGAGGACGTGTTGGATTCAGTTTTGGATTCAGTTTTGTAACTCTGCTACAGATGAGAGACTACCTTGAGTGAAAGTTTGCACAGAGTGAGGTTTGCCGACTATTTCATCCCTATAACAAACAGACTTCGTTTGAACGTTTGCCAACTTAAATTGCAAGGTTTATTTGATACCAATTAGGAGCAAGTGTAATTTCTCCTGGAAAAGTTATTACCCCAAGAGAAAATGTTTTATAGATTGGTGCGGTGTATCTGCGCTGGAGAATTTATATAAAACATATTTTGGCATTGCCCAAAGATACTCTAAATACTTTCTGAGAGGATGTAAGTTTATTATTAGTCATGTTTTTACTCCCTGAATGCCAAAGTCTTTCTGTTTTCTGTTTCCTTAATATATTCCAAATGAAACAGCAAATCTGTTTAAAATATTATTGGAAAAAAGCATAAAAAAATGGTACCAGAAGGATCTATCTTCTAAAGATCAATGTGCAGAAGTTAAAATAATTTTTACATAAATTTTTACATAAGTACTCCAATTAAAGTAATAATTTCTTAATAAACGATTGAGAATATCTGGAGGAAATTGTATGGTGATGCAAATTAGATCGGGATATGATTAACAGTTGTAAAGGGAGCCTTTAAATAATTACATTATTATACAGTATATAGTATATACACTACCGTTCAAATGTTTGGGGCCAGAATGATGGTTTTTTTTTAAAAAATGATTATGTTTCTTTAAAAGTTAATTCATTAAAAGGATCAAAAGTGACAGTAAAAAACATTTACATTGTTACAAGCAAACAAATGCCTTCTCTCATGACTTTTAATAACATTTCAAAAACTTTTTTACAAACGGCACAATCATATTGCCAATGATAGAATTAAAGAGCAACCAGAAAATCTAAATGCCAAAGTGGGTAGAAAACACCCTAAGGTGAATTTGGGACGTACTACTAAGAAAACCATTCATGCAGTCCTGATGTTCACCTCAAAAAAAAAAAAGAAAGAAGAAAAAAAAAAACAGCACACTGCCTCTGTGTTCATACACAAGAAAAACTCACAATCCTGATCATGTAGAAAGCTTTTTTGCTATGACATCAACTGAAAATTGTTATGAAAACATAAGAGCAGACCGGAGAGATTTGCTGAAAGGAGACCTTTATGAAGAGAATACAAAGAAGTCAGTAGGTTAAACTCAATTTCTGAACATGATATTTTCGGGGGCTGGACATACAAGCTGACCAGTGAAAGCAAACACATCAGGTCAAAGAAAACACAAGGGCAGCTTTATATAGTTAATAATTAGACTGCTAACAGAAAGGTTGCCGGTTCTATTACTGCCATCACAATCAACATGGGGACGTTCCCTGCAATCAGGATAATATTGCTTTGGATGAAAAGTAACTACTACATGGCAAGTAATCTTTAAACTAAACACATAATCCAATAAGATGCAGTCAAACCTGGTCTGGTATCCATGGAGTGACAACTCTTCATATCCTTCCATCACAAAGCTGATACAGCCATTTTAGCCCTTCGTCAGCAGGTAAAAGCATAATAATTTGTGTCCAAAAACACCAACTTTCTTAAAAAAAAGTGCTGTCTGATCATAAATTATCCAAAAGTTTCCAGCAGGCCATGCTATTTAGTAATAATAGGCACTAGACTAGACTATCACTGACCTAGTTTGCAGTTGGTTATTTGCTCCTCAATCTAAGCAGCACCTGCATGAATCTAATAAAAGAATCTAAAATGAGAGTCTCATTTGTCTCTATTTATCATTGTCGTAAATAAAAGCAGGGCTTCTGGAGGTAGAGAAATGGAGTGATGAGTTTATAATCAAATGAAACACAGGGGGCCATACTATTGGAAATACACACACAAATATTAGGGCTGCAACTAACGACTATTTTAATAGTCGACTAGTCACCGACTATTGAAACGATTAGTCGACTAATCGGATAATTATTAAATTTTTCTAAAATTTAGCATGAGATTGCTTTAATTCTGTGGAAAATGATAGTAAACACAAGAAAGAAGGGGTTACTTCAATGAAAAATGCATATTTTATATATATATATTTTTTTTTTACCGAAAATACGCTTATAAAATGTACAATGTACATCCAAAACAAAACGTATTGGCTTCCATGTTATTTAAATCTTACCGAGGCGAGTCAAACTCCGTTTCATTCAGCTGTCTGACGTGCTTTCTCTTTAAGGCTACGTCTACATTAATCCGGATAAATTTGAAAACGGAGTTTTCGTTTTAAAAACGCTCTCCGTCCACACTAGCGTTTTCAGGCGTTTTCAGACGTTTCAGTGTGGATGAGAAACTTATAAATTCACCTTACTGCGCATGCGTGAAACCTCACAAAAGCTCACTGAGATGATACAGATGGAAAAATAAAGAAAGGTATCGCGCAATTCTTCTAACATGATAATTTTATTTAGCAAAATATCTCACCATTCACTGATGCGTCCAGGTCGCACTCAGTCACCATATGTTTGGTCTAAAACGCGACTGCTCTCCTGTATTGACGCAGGACAGCAAATGTGAGTACATTTTCTGTCATCTTTGCAGTAGGCTACTGTGATATGAAGAGTGTGGAAAGTAACATATTTTAGCAACATTGTAAAAGTGAATCGCACATAATTAACAGGCACAATACCGGTAAACATGAATATCTATTGGTACAACATGGATCACATGACTAAACTTACGTCATCGTTTTCAAATACCTCCGGCTTCATAGTCCACACTACAACGCGAAAACGGCGTTTTCAAATTTATCCACTTTGGAGAGCGTTTTCCAAAAGCTACGTTTTTGTTGACTTAAAACGCCGTTTCAGTGTGGACGGAAGGCCAAAACGGAGAAAAAAATATACGTTTTCAAATGAAAACGTATTAGTGTGGACAGGGCCGCAATGTTCGTGCATCATCGAGGTGCTGCCGTGATACGCAAGGACTGCTTTGCAAACCATGCAGTAGGGCTGCAGTACGATATTGGTAAAAAATCACATTGCGATATTTTATTTTTCTGCGATATATATTGCGATATAAAAACAATTTCACCAGATGACTAAAATAGCTCTATTTGGAAAGAATGAATCATTCTAGAATGACTGGGGTGGTTTTGTCATGGAGTAAATCCACATAGTGGATAAACTAATATTAACAAATGTTAACTAATGTAGTTAACTAGACTTTAATAAAACCTTATTGTAAATTGTTTCAGATTTTTTTTCCGACGTTATTTGAGCACAATTCACAACCAGTGGTAGTTAGTTAAAAAAAAAAAAAAAAAAAAAACCTTCGGTCTTCCGACCTTTTACCATCGTGCAATCTCAAAGATATTCAGTCAACTCAATTCACTAATATGCGAGAGAGAGAGAGAGAGAGAGAGAGAGAGAGAGAGAGAGAGAGAGAGAGAGAGAGAGAGAGAGAGAGAGAGAGAGAGAGCGCACGCGCATCGTTCTCTTAGTTAAACAAGCGCAGCTGTCAGTCATCTAGCTTACATCACTCACCTGTCAAACTTTTGCGGGACAAACGCATTAGTAAGGCTGACAGAAAACAGCGCGAAAGTTCCTGTCTTCTTGCGCTTGATGTTTAAACTGACAGGACTCGCAAAATTATAAAAATCTGCGAATCACAAGCATTACTGGCCGGGGAGCTGCTGACTCGTAGCCTACTGATCATGAATCACGCATCAACTGACATCGCACATATCCTCGATGTGACTATCGTGGATGCGCACATCGCGATATCGATGCTAAAATGATATATCGTGCAGCCCTACCATGCAGGTAATCTTTTTATTCGCCGTATCCAGGCTAAAATGCTTCCAAACTTTAGATGTTTTGGTATGCGCAGCTGCTGCGTTGGACGCCGCCATTTCTGTATGTTATCGCTCAGCAGAGAAGCTAATTCGCATGTGCGACTCTAGGAAGAGAGATGCCTCGGTCGGAAAAAAACATGTCTGGCGACAACTTCGACAATGAAATTCATTGTCGACTATTTCTATTATCGATTTTTGTCGACAACGTCGACGAATCGTTGCAGCCCTAACAAATATACACACGCATAAACTGTATAATGTGAAATAATTTGAAAGAACGGTTTCATATTTTAAATGTAATTTATTCCTTTGATGGCAAAGCTAAATTCTCCAGTCTTTTGTGTCACATGATACTTCAGAAATCATTTAATATGCTGATTTGCGGCTCAAGAAAAAACAATTGTATCATCAATGTTGAAAACAGTTGTGCTGCTTAATATTATTTCAGAGACCTTTTTTTCAGGGTTATTTGATGAAAAAAAAGACATTTATTTGAAATAGAAATCTTTTGTAAAATTCTAAATTTCTTCAATGTTGCTTTTGATCATATTAATGTCTTTATAAATGCTGAATAAAATTATCAATTAAAGAAAACATTTTCCAGTGTGTGTGTGTGTGTGTCTGTGTGTGTGTCTGTGTGCAAATACACATATACACACACACACACACGTATACATAAAGTTAAAATAGTTGGACTTTTAAAATAGTTTGACTTACTGCAAAAGCAGGGGGGGGGGTGGGGGGGGGTAGGGTTAGTGTTAGGGTTGGGGGGGGGGGGGCTAAAAGGAATTTAAGCACTAATCTAAATAGTTTTGCTAAGTTCATTTTAAACGCATTCAGCCAAAGGTGTTTGTTTTTTTTACATGATGTCTCAGGGTCAGTCTGTGTTTCTTTTCAAAAAGTTTAATTCTGAGACTTACCATGAGGATGCACAGAATTAGCAAACTTAATTCCGATAGCAGCAATCATCCCCCACAACGGGAAGTGCTTCACTCGGTTTCAGTACACGCCACAGACAAAGTGGCTAAAGGGTGAATGCTAATATCACTGCTATTTTGGCATTTACAAAAAAAAAAATAATAATAATTCCTTCACTCCATTTTCTAGTCAAAACACAGAAAAAACTTCAGATGTTTCTAGATTGACTGCCAAAAAGAATGTATGCCCTCAAGACAGTCAGACTTGCATTACTCATTTGAAAAAGTAATTCAGATATTTGTTGTGAATTTAAAAGCAATGCGTTACTCGTCACTTGAAAAAAGTAATCTGATTACGTAACTCATGTTACTTGTAATGCGTTACCCACAACACTGTTGATTTATGATCACTCATGACACTCAACAGGTGTCATTGACATATAAATGTGGATGGTTGTGTGGTGAAGCATTCATCAAGCTCTTTTAATCAGAAAATAGCAAGTAAGTGTTGATTCAATATGACTCTTTTAACTTGAGGAACCAATCTGTTTGAGCAGCAAGGCCATATCTGGATAAAGCAGAAATGGAAATTTTGCTAAATACAAACAACTTGCACTCAAGGTGCCCAAAACACTTAAAATCCTCTCATGGTTTGTTTCTTGCCTTTCATTATTTTATTCAGGAAATCTATTCGAGCTGACATTTAACATTAATCTGAAGCATCTGAAGAATAAAAAAACACATCACTGAGTCCCACATCACCGCAAAAAGGATGCCATCAACATTCAGTTGTAGAAGAAGTGTTATCAACTTGAACTCATACAGACACCTGCTTTCATTATCTCTCCTCCTAGTACAAACACCTGATAAACCCTGGTTTAGGTCTGTCTCCTGGCAATGCCCATTCAGAAGGCTGTTCAGAGAAGCAGATGTTGCCATGCGGCTCAGCTCCAGGCAGTGAACACTTCAGTTACCTGCCTCAGGAACCACCGTCACAGTGGGTAATCTGGATCTTTTGAAACCAGCCATTTCAGCATACCAAATAGGGTATCTATATTCTCAGCAGATGAACATGGCACAAATGGGGGACTTTATTTTAGCAGCCATTTTGTCAGCATTCAGTCCTGACAGAATTTCAGTGTGTGTGTGTGTGTGTGTGTGTGTGTGTGTGTGTGTGTGTGTGTGTGTGTGTGTGTGTGTGTGTGTGTGTGTGTGTGTGTGTGTGTGTGTGTGTGTGTGTGTGTGTGTGTGTGTGAGTGAGTGTGAGTGTGCCCTTAGAGTTCAACTCAACTTAACAATGTTGTTGTTTATAACCCAAATTACTTTCTTTCTTGCATGGAACACAAATTAGATGCTTTGCAGAATGTAGTTGGTCATTCTTTTGCATGCAAGCTTTAAAGCTTCAGAAACAAATGCTAAACCATCATAAAAGTAGTCCAAGTATCTTCTTCACACAAAGGTATCATACAATTTCTGAAGATGTTTATGATGCTTTTATAGTGTTTTGCATCCTTTTTGATTATTGACAGCACAAGTCCACATTCAATCCCATGACAACCAAACAGACAATTTACCAACCCACTACATTTTTAAAAGGTCACTCTTCAAAACAGGTTCTTTTGTATCCCATTAAAAACAAAATAAAAACAGACTGGTTTAGAGCAATGTAAAATTACTAAATGATCCATCGTTTTCATTTTTCAATGAACATTGACTATAAATATCTATGCATAGCCTTGAAACATTGCCTACCTGTATTCAAGGGCACTTGTCAAATTAAATTACCCCACATTAACATTCACCTTGAGCTTGACCTCCATGCATTATTGTAATTTATAAACTAATCTCTAATTTAGCCTCTGTGCTTTGCTGACACTTTGAGGTTTGTACTGCTTACATAAGACATTAATTACTACCCTACCAAGATACACTTTAATATTGTCCTGTTCAATTTTTAATGTTCTATAGGTAAAAATTTCCTTGCGGAAGACCTATATCCTTTCACAATGGAAACAAGCCCACAGAGACTACCTGACTGGAATAAACCCTGCCCAGGTAGCTCACTCCATAGTATAATTCAGCACACCATCCCATTCACAAAACCCTCAGATCATTACAGTATGAATGTATAATTAGGTATGTCTATATATAGAAACAGAAACATATGAAACCAATTGATTTTGACCTAATTACTTTGATAAATCCCTGATGACTGAATGTTATTTTTCAATACCAATCTATTTTTTTAATTGGTTTACAAATTAAATGTTCAATTGAACCAGCCTCTATTAATTAGGTACTGTGCAAAATATTTTTAAAAGGGGGAGGGGGAAGGGTGGGTTGTATTCAAGGTCATTCCAGGACGTTGCTTTAAAAGAACACAGTGGGCTATCATCAGGTTTGACAGGGAAACTGATGGAGGCTAGAGTGGACAGGAAATCAAACAAGCTAGAAAAAATAAATAAAAATGTGACTTATTTTTTGTTCTCTGGTTGTTCTTTTGAAAGAATGAGGGGAAAACTCTAACTGTTCAAATGTGAAGGTTTTTGTTGGCAGCAACTAATTCCTTGAACCATAAAAATTAGAGCATTTAAACCATAAATCATGTTTTAGACCATGGGCCGTGCTGTTAAAATCAAATAACAGCTTCTATTTTAGGACATTATCCCATCAATATTATAATTTTAATGCCCTGAAAACTTTACGCATGACAAAAATTCCACATGGCTCCAAACCAACCGATGTTCAGAGTTCCACATGTGTTTTATTGTCCTGAAACCTTCCTCAGCCACACTCTATAAAAATTAATGTGGAGAAGGATTGGATAAGGGGACAAATCAATAAACCATAGCATTATAATTGAAGAAAATATTGATCAAAATGCAGCAAGTATAGTGAAGGTGCACAGTTTCTAAATGCACTATTGTTTTAGACATTATGCCACCATACAGATTTGCAATGCCAAAAAGCTAAACATGTACAGTGTTAGAAAAGTCATTAGTCTAATCTATTTTGGATATGCAATGTCCACTTTTTACAACCATAAATAACATTTTATGTGAACTGTCACCTCATTCTTCACAACACCTCTGACACCATCAGATTGTGAAGCTCATGTTGGGCACTGAGACGTTCATATGCTGCTAAACTACACAGGACCAAAAGCAGAGCCATGCTGCATTCCATGCGATCATACTGAATGACTGGACGAGCACGAGTCTCCACTCAGCAGCTGCTCACTGACTCTGTGGTGGACCATTTTTATTTCCTTTTCCACCTCTTTTCTTGAATCCTGGTGTACGTTCTCATGCCCACAGCCTGTCCCTAGCCACAGCTCATGTTCAAATACTACATTTACGGCTCAACCACAAAGCATTGACTTGTTTCCTTCTCTTTCTTATTTTTTATCTCTTGGAAAAAAGTACATCGTCATACGTGGCATTTTTTATAGGACCATTCCTACATTTTATTATGGAATTTTCCAGGGAGCCCCATATCATTAATGACTTTTGGTTGTTTTTTGTAGTTGTTGTGGCTTGAAATAGAGGTCTGCACTGTGTGCAGTAGTTTTAAAAACAGCAACGGGCAAGTGATAGTCATTTTTTCTGTTTACCTTGTTTGTATTGATCCTGTTTGGGCAACGCTGTCACACAATAGCACACTCACTGTGTCTGTAGACATGGACACACACAAACTGATGTTTACATACAATTACAGCCTACAATGGAAATCTCTTTTTCCAGAGCAGGCCAGCTCTGGTATTACCTCCTAAAACTAAAAAGGCCTTAAAAGTAAAAAAAAAGGAAAGAAAAAAAGAAGTAACTTAAAGGGGTCACAACACACTGTTACATTAAATCATTATGTTTTTCCATGTGGTCCACCTAAAAATGTTAATTAAATGCTACAAAAACAAAACAAAAACATTTAAAAACTAAAATTGTATTATGCCGTGCTTTTAAAGTGCCTCTATTATGGATTTTTGAAAATTACCTTTCAGGTAGTGTGTAACATAGCTCTAAGTGAATGAAAACATCCTGCAAAATCTGAAATCTGAAAGTGCACCATATATAAAGTTATTTCTCTCAAAAGTAAGAGGTGACTGAGTCAATCAAATTAATTGTTGTTATCCTGGAATCCTAAGCCGTTTCGTTGTGACGTCAAGACGAAACATTAGCATACAGTATTGCCCGACCACTTATTGCGCGCAGAGAGACACCATGGAAAACTTGAACGCCCTCAAACACTGCAGAGAAGTCGAGAAGACGCTGTGATCTACAATGAGGTAAAGCCAGTTTTTTTCACTGCCTAGTGCCTAAGGACGAGCATGTGAAGAATCAGTGGTTAAGTTCATCTTTACAACGATACCACAGCAGTAAAGCCCGAACCTTGTGCTGTGTTCCCGTCATTTTACTGACGAGTCGACTGCTTCTTCAACCTAAATGCGTTCAACGGTGGATTCGCAAGCAGGTTGTTATTGAAGGATGGGGCATTACATGTACTAAGTGTCAAAAGCACAAGTATTGCAGAAACAATACTCTACCTGTCGTACTTCCTTGCAACTCACTGTCAGAGAGATGAAAAAGCAAGAAAGCTCAGCTGGTATCGTGTATCTATTCTATGGAAAATTAGTATTGGAAGCGCTTCAGCCAGGGCAATTTCAGTATCGATATATGTATTGAAAAAAAACGATATTTTTGACAACACTACATTGCACTTAGTTTATTATTTCAGATGACTTTTTAAAAGACCACAATTGAAAAATGTATATATTATATGTGACCCTGGACCACAAAACCAGTCTTATGGGTCATTTTCCTTAAATTGAGATTTATACATCACATGAACGCTGTATAAATAAGCTTTCCATTGATATATGGTTTGTTAGGATATGTCAATATTTGGCCGAGATACAACCTTTTGAAAATCTGCAATCTGATGGGGCAAAAAATCTAAATATTGAGAAAATCGCCTTTTAAAGTTGTCCAAATGAAGTCCTTAGCTACGCATATTACTAATGAAGGGAAATAAATAAAATTTACACCATTGATTTACCACAACTAAACCTTTATTCACACAAAAAATCTCATTAAAATAGCCTATTTGTAATGCGATCTGGTCAAACCCATCGGCTGTCGCGCTGCACGGTTTCAGTATAAGGTCTAAAAATAGATCGAATGTCAGTTTTTTGTCAAAATTCGGTTTTCATAAAATTATTATTCTATAACATCTTGTCTATCCTCTTTGAATATATCTTGGGAAAATTTACAAGTTTAGTGCAGAAAAATTGCGATTTATAGTGGCAAGCTGAAAAGACTGTCTTACTTTCTCTTTAAGAACACGCACAGAGAGAGAGAAAAAAATCGACATTTTAATCAATGAAAGAAATAAAAACAGATTTGGGAAACAGATTATCAAAACCTGTAATAGGCTATGTCAAATTTCACCATGTGGTGGCTTTTCCCAGATCGCATCACATTTCACCAGGAACATATAAAATTGAAGAGATCCACACAACACACATTGATCGAATTCGTCGTCTTCCAGGGCATATTATTTGCCAAGCCGGTCTCTGGACATTCTGTATCATCTTCCCAATCATTTGCGAAAAAATAATTTACTATGTTCGTTACATTATTGCTGTCATTAAAGTTTAAATTGAGCAAACGCGCTATCTCAGAATCCATGGCTTGCACCGTAACCATTGCGGATTGTGTACACTGTGCACGCGAAGAAGTCGCCAGCCAATGAGAGGCGCTGTAGCAGGCCGTTGCTAGGAAGAAAACGTTTTTTTTTACACGAGAAAGTTTTGTTTTAACGCTCTCTATTGGCTTACTGCTCTAATGACGTTGTGGAGAGTTATGAAACCGAAAGCTGGAAATCTAAGCTTGACAACGATACCAAACTTAGCAGCGAGCGAGTTTTTTTAGGCGTGTTTTCTGACTTTTTTTGCGCGATTTTGCTGCATCCACTCACAAAAATATTTTTTATATATATTTACGGTAGGAAATTTACAAAATATCTTAATGGAACATGATCTTTACTGAATATACTAATGATTTTGGCATAAAAGAAAAATCGATCATTTTGACCCATACAATGTATTGTTGGCTGTTGCTAAAAATATACCCGTGCGACTTACGACTGGTTTTGTGGTCCAGGGTCACATATATAAAATTCAACCCGCCAAAGTAGCTACAAGGAGTGACTGCATTATACGCCACTGCTGAAATCCAATGAAAGAGTTGGCGGGTGTCAAGCCCTGAGGGCAAGTGATATAAATAGTCTAATAGACTTCTTGTGTAGGTGACTATATGCCTGTTAACCTTGACCAAAACCAATTACTAGCACAATGCATGCAGGAAGCACCTTTATCCAAAACACCACGGTGTTGTGTTAAAATCAATGATGCTGATGTCAAACATCAGCGTGTTCAGTAAATCCCAGTCCTGCATTTTTAGACTGGGGTAAATATTTCCGTCTACTCTCCACATTGCTGTTCTTCCTTCTGAAGACCAACCATCATTTAGTTTACAGTACTTGGCTTGCATTCAGTAAACACACCAGCACGGTTGCATGCCCTCTCCTTGACACCCTCTGTTCATTGGTCTGCTGCTGAAAGCCGGACAATGGGTGTGGAGCTCATTCAGTTCCCCCTCATTTAAAGTCTTATCCAAACACAGCCAATGCATCACAACACATCCTGCCAAAGCCAGCAAGGACACTTTCAATCTCCCAAATGAAGCAGAAAAGCATTATGGCATGAGGCGCAGGTTTTGGTGTAAATATATCAATGGATTATTTGAGACAGATTCCTCACCCACTCATGTCATGTAACAAATGCTGGATGATGAACAAAACTTCCAAATGCCTTTACAACAGACTTGTAAAGAGTCAGTGATCAGAGAAAATGTATGTGAAACATCTAAACCTTATGGGTTAGGCCCCATTTACTCCTGGTATTAAAATTAGTTTGATCTAAAGTGTCCACTACAATAAAGTGATTGATCAAACCTCATAAATCGATGTGACCATTGCATTTGTACTACTCACCTGTTAATTAATCACTGCACTAAATTATGGGTTTTATTTAAAATAAGAATAATAAAACAAATACAAAAAAATTTAATTAAATTAAAACACTTAAATTAAAATAATAAAATAAGAATAATCAAATAAACATACACAAATAAATAAGTAAATAAATAATTAAAATAATAAATGAATTCATTATACAAACAATAAAAACAGTTTTAAACTGCGTGGAGCAGAAATCCCCCAAGCGTAATACAGAAAAGACAGAATAATATATAAAAACAGATTAATCACCAGTCATACTGAAATACACTCGCATCAAAAATGGTTTTCGACACCAATATCAAACTCTGAACGGTGATATACAGTTATGTCATGTCATTTTATCTGAGTGCGATCTCTCCAAGGATACGCCACATCGATCAGTCAGACAGGCAATTCACCACGCTGAGAAATGAGGGATGGAACAGACTGAAGACGGTCATCACTATGAGGATATCATTCATGGGAGTTCAGTAATATGGTGGATGGTGGTCTGGCCAGATGACTGAAACCTGAGGCGCAGAAAAAACTCTTAAAAGCAGTCAGGATCTCGGCCAGAGGCTTTAGCTCATTTTAAAGCGGATTCTAGAATTGTATGATATAAAAAGCATTAGATGAAATATAAGGATTATATATACACAATCAGATCATAATTAGTGTTGCTTGCTAAGGATCAAATTTAAATGTTCTAAATCTTAAATATTACACTTCAAAAGAACTTTGAACAATGGAACCAGGAATCCAAGTGATGGAACTTGAACTTTGCCGGTAGATGATGTAGTGAGAACAAAGACACAAGATCGCTTAAAGGTGGGGTATGTGATTCTCTTTTTTGTCCATTTTTTCAAAATAACTTGAAATCCTATTCCTAACCCACTTACAGCCACTGAGTTAGAAGCACTGAAATGAAAATGAAGCAATTTAATCATCTGTGGAACGGGCAGGACTCGAAAAACTCCAGCCAATCATTTCCAAGACCACCTAGAATCATTGGACAGTAAGTTCGTCAATCAAAAGGCCGTAACACACCCCCCTCCCCCCAGCGCGCGTGACCCCCGTCGTGCGCATACTCAAAGCTCGTGACGCATGCGCATCTCGTCAGTAAAGCCGGTTCAATGATTAGTAGTAAATCGTCATTACAATCTCTCGCGCATCTGACTTTTCGCTCGTGCATGATTGCGCGTCCATGTTCTTCGAATGGGTGGAGTCAGGGCCAGCGTTGGAGGAAAGAAGGTAGGACCATTTGAATTGTGTATTTTCAAAATCTGCCGGTCGTTTTCCAAATCACATACCCCACCTTTATGAACGCATATTGAGAAACGGATAGGAACTAAACAGAGCATTAATGACTGACTGGGAAGACTGACTATTTATTTTTGTTAAATTTGTATTGAATTTTATTGTTACTTGTAATGTAATGCCTTCTCGGTATTCAGGTTTGACTGTAATAATAATGCAAAAACTTCAAATCAAAATAATAATAAAAAAAATTATAAACCTTGACAAAAGTAGTATTTGAGAATGCAAATGTAAATGCAAAAAAAAATGCATTCAAATCCACATCTCAAAGCAGATTTCGGCAACATCTAGTCTTCTTCGCATGATTTTCCCTTTTTTTGTCGCATGTTTTCCCCACGAGCTCCCCCTACAGCTGTGGGCCGTATATTTCACAACACTATCGTAAAAAAAAAACTCACTTGCGGCACCCTTCTCCCC
This sequence comes from Chrosomus eos, assembly GCA_036326025.1. Taxonomy (NCBI): domain Eukaryota; kingdom Metazoa; phylum Chordata; class Actinopteri; order Cypriniformes; family Leuciscidae; genus Chrosomus; species Chrosomus eos. The sequence continues at coordinate 27,907,221 of CM070824.1, read as the reverse complement.
CGTTCTACCGCTGCTCACGTGCATTTGTTATTATCAGAGCCGGCCAACTTTACTTGCGGAGCTGTCTACCGAGGTGGGTAATACATCATACACATTATCATAGAACATTGACATGTACATTTTGTATTCTGTTATCAACCCGTAAAGCAGTTCGTGTTTCTCGCTCGTTCTCGTTCTCGTCTCGCTTCTCACGAGACTTCCTATTTTCATTTTGCCGGGACGGTAGTCCCCATGTTGCAAGGTTGGTTTTCCGCCTGGGAACGCTGGGGGGAGCTAGGAAAGTCACCAATATCACAGAACAGGTTGTTTAACCATCCAAATGATTTCTAGACAGCTTTATTAAGTTAAAAAAGTTACCAAGTTCTGCTTTTAAAGCAAGTAATTAAAAAAAAAATTCTCCATAGAGAGTACAGGCATCGGTAACACTATAAAATTACATGTTTTATTTTATTTTCTCTCAACCGATGGTGCTAATCCGCCTTCAAAAGTTCGATATAAAAGACCTAGTCTCTATATTGGGGGGGGGGGTCATTTTCAGGTGTCCGTGAAGACAAGTGGGTCTCCCAAATAAAGAGCACAAGAGGGTCTACTGCAAAGTTCACACAAGCCCAGCTGTTTTCCTCTCACACTGGCAAACTGATTGCACACCCCACCACAGCTAATAAATCCATGTAGAAATAGAGGGGGATTCTTGGCTAAGCATGAGAGCTTCTGAATAAGTTTTAAAAGAGGCGATAAGATTTATGGAATTGCATATGGAGCTGGTTACATCTCTGCTGTAAAAAACAGGGCTTCAGTTCAAGTTCACAAATGTTTCATGTAGGAGAGATTGAAAGCCAGACTGTTCTTCAACACTTCTTGATTAAATACTCCTGATTGACAAATACATCAAATAATAGACATCGAAACATCAACAAGACATTAAATAATAAAGCAAATGATATCCAAGACTTGTTTTTATAAAAAAAAATTCTCTCTATCAGGTGGTCCAATATTTGCATTGTGCCCCATAGTTAACTGTGTGAGCTAAATTATTTCATTTTAAACAACAATAGGTCAACAGCGGGCATCATTAAACCTTAACCACATGAAAAATGTCTGAACCTACAAGTAGCAAAGGGTACACTACAACTACATTAACATTGTGTATTTCATTATTTAAAAGTCTTGCAGCCTATTTAAGCCAACTGAGCACTTTCCATTTGAGCAGATCTGCACTCCAAGCACTTCAAACAAAAGTTCAAACAAAAGCGGTTATTATTATTGTATAAAATGCAGCAATATGACTAGTAAGCTAGAAGGGCTACCAGAGATTGAAATTTATGGAACTGTGCCAACTAAAGTGGTTTAGCTTACAGCTAAAGTGTGTCATCTGCTGATGTAACCAAATTTTTGTGCCACCTGAAACACAAAACAAAATTGCAAAAATAAAGAATTATTTTTGGGTTTCATAAAAGTACTGGCGTTAGCTACTTAAATGTTCTTTAGCTACTCGTTTAAAAAGTTGTCTTCTACATTTATTCTTGCAAGGTCTCTCAAAAATCAGAATGGATCAGAACATCAAAAGGTGTGGGCTCTTTTTAGACTGTAAGGTTACAACCCAGAACACCCAGCAACCTCCTAACAACCAGCCACAACACCATAGTAGAATTGTATTTTTAGCAATGTGTTGGACAAACACATTTTTCAAAAATGTTTAAAAGTATATATTTATATAGTAAGTTGTATTCAATGATACTAGGAAAATCTGTCTTTTTTTATATACTAGTGGTCGAGGTCCGTCACTCCTGAAACGTCCTGCCCTACATCGAAATATACGAAATCGCATTGCATGTCTCTGTTTCATATTCAAAGGTGTGGCAGTCTACAATCTCTCCAGAAACAGCCAACAAAACATAGTAATTATGAAGAGCATTACAAAACACAGGACTACCCAAAACATTGTAGTCAAGCTATTATGATTGAGTTGTGCCAAAATATTCTTTACACACTGTGCAGAATAGAATCTGTCTATTCGCTTTATTGACATCCAATTATTAGACATTAAAAAATGTAAATGGATTACTGAAACAACGGATAATGATTGACATGAAAACCAGGCTAGAATTATGGGTCACATTAGATGGACAATCATGAAGTCTAAATTTAGAGTCCTTTACATAATTAATGCCTTTCAAAAAATATGCAGTTTTCTGACGGAGTCTAACAGAAACCAAATGAAATCACAGTATTTGGATGCAAATCACTTAAATGTATCATGGTATTGCAATGTTTTTTTGGAAAATATCACGTTTTTGGACATCCCTGTCCGGGTTCTGTCACTTCTGTCTAGTTTATTTCTTGGTTGTGTGACAGAGCTCTGACACTCCTGTTTTATCATGTCTCTTGTCTGTATGCCTTGTTACATGTGCAGGGCATGGTGTTTGGATCCCTGCACATCTGTCTAGTTTGGTTTCGGTTCTGTGTTGGGATTCGTACATTCATGCTTCGTGTGTGTGTCCTCTTTTGTGAGCGCACAGGATGAGCTTACACTCGTTCTCGTGCGCTCTGTCTTGTCGTGTGAGCGTGCAGTTTTGAGTTTACTCGGCCATACGCTCTTCTGTCCATGTGTGTTGTGTTTTGTGTAGCACGCGGTTTGTGTATACATTGGTTGTGTGCTTTCATGTCATGTTTTGTCTTGTGCTGTGTAGCACTTGTGTTTTCACTAGCTGTGTGCTTTCATGTTGTCATGTTTTGTATGAGCACATGGCTGGTGATTTGTTTTACTGGCCATTTGATAGTGTTTTTGTCATGTTTGGTGTGAGCACATGTGCTCTCCTGTTGATTGTCCCTCCCATCTTGTTTTCTGATTATTAATTAATTTGCCCCACCTGTCCTCTCTCGTTACCTGCTTTGTTTGCTCTCCCTATTTATTCTCCTTGTATTTTCAGTCCTGTGCTGGTTCGTCATCATATGTTTACCCTTGTTTATTCCGCCTGTGGTTTAGTCAAGTATGTCTTGTTTCCCTCCTCTGGGTAGTTTTTGTTTGTATTTTGTTTTATTATTATATAGCCTTCATTCTTCTGCGATTGAGTCCTCGCCTCATCTCCTCAACCCCAAAACCTGACAGTACCCATGTATCCACAATAAAACCAACTAATCCATATGAATAGAGAGGTTTATTCAACATTTTCTGGAGAAACATGATCGCATTATAAGATGAACATTTAATTTAGGCTTTTATTTACAAAAATAAAGATTCATCAACTCGCACATTGTGGTAAACGGGAGCTCAAGTATGCTTGCTTGTCGTGCGAGAACCAATAAGGTTAATTCTCATGTGTTACACAGTACATTCATTCTCATGTTACGCAGCACGTCTGAACTTCCGCGAGAAACAATTAAGTTTGTTCTCGTTCATCAAGCAAGTACGGTTGAGCTTCTGTTTATGTTCACTGATCAATGTTTATATGCACATAAAAGCCTAAATTAAATCTGTTCATCATATAAAGCGATCCAGACTCTTCATATAGATTAGTTTTACGCTCACTTTATGAACTTTTGAAGCGACAAAGTGAAAAATATCATCATTTGTGTCACGAAGATGAATAGGATTTGGAAAGACATGAGGAGGAGTAATGATGACATTTATTGCTGAACTAACTCTTTAAAAGCACATCCTCTCCCAGCAATCACACAGATTATGTTACAGTGTGATTGTAAGACTAATGTAGCAATGGTGGTTCACTAAGCCTACAGGTTACCACAGTCAATCAGAAAGAATTTACACAATCTGTTATGAATAGGGGTGTAAGAAAAAATCGATACACTTGAGTATCGCGATATTTTATTTTGCAATACTGTATCGATTTTCAAAAACGCAATATCGATTTTTTTTTTTTTTTTTTTTTACAAGCAAAAGTATTCATGGGACCGTGGTTCCCGTTTACCGGTATGTTGTGTTTAAATCCCTACCACTAGATGGCTATGCTGAGACGCACCATCCTATTTTGATTAATATATGCGCGAGGGAGAGAGAGCAAGACCATAGAAATCATGAGCAAGACAGCGCGCGTGTTTGAAGACGTGCGAGTGCGCGCGCGGCCGGGGCTCTCTCTCTCTCTGCTCGTTTGCGCAGCAGTCATTCTACATCACTCACCGATCAAAAAAGGCTTTGGCGGGACACAAATTTGCTTTGGCGGTGCCAAAAAGCGGACGATCTGACGGGTTTTAGAAGATTAAATACAACCCGAAACTACAAAACAGACCCGGCCTTATTTGAGACCGGCCTTTATTTACCCAAACCTGTTGCCACACCAGGCGTGTAAAAGAGACATGCTTCTATATGGGACTCGGCTATTATTTGAAGTTTTACGGTATATTGTGTTGGATGTGTATTAATAATAGTGCAAGCATTTTTTTAATGACATATTGCACCTCATTGCACCTTATCTGTTATGTATTAGCCTAGATGTCACAGACAGTCAGGGGCTATGTATTTTCTTTAACTGACTATTTAGCTACATTTGTTCCTCAATGTTTCCTTTAGGAATTGTGTTCGTGTTTTTGCAACACAAAACGTGTTGGACGTAGCCTACCCTGTGTACTAGGAAAAGTGCAAGCATTTTTTTATTGATACATAGATAATTATAATGATGAATAACAGACTTTTATGCACATCATGTCTTTTTTAAAAAAAAAATAATACTTTTTCTAAAATTATAGTCCTACTTTAAAAAAAGAAGAAAAAAAAAATCGCAATATATCGCCTTATGCACAGTATCGAAATATATTGCAATATATTGAATCGTGACCCATGTATCGTGATACGTATCGTATCGCCAGATTCTTGCCAATACACAGCCCTAGTTATGAAGGCAGCCTTTTTGAGGTCTTCCAAGAAAAACTATGACCCATGTACTAATCAAACTCTGTGGTACAGCCTCAAATCATACTAGATGATTTCACCCACCACGTATGGTGGGAGGCATTGGTGTAAATTCTACAATGTGAGTTCTGGCTGATTACTAATTGCATGAGTTGAGAAAAACAGCAATCCAGATTGCTCGAGCTTCGATAAACCACCTTATTTTGCCTATAGCTACAATATCGGCTTCAACAAAAATTCGACTTCCTTAATTTCAAAATAAAAATAGAATTATCTAACCCGTTTGCTTACAATTCGAAAACAGGAAATGAACTAGAATTTAAAATGATTTCTGGCTCACAACCCTGACAAACACTTAGGCCTAAGTAATGTTCAATGTTAATGTTCAATGTATCTGATGTATCAGCCTTTAACAAATAATTCAACCTTAAAGGAAACTATACACAACATCTTTGCCATTTCCATGTAATTTAGCTAATTAAACAGTGACTCAAACAGAACAGCTAAAGTCAATGCTAACTCCTGAATAGAATTCACAACCAAATGTCAAATGTTTAAGTCTACAGGGCATTAAAAAATGCATGCACATGATAAAAAAAAATGTTATAAGGGGCTATCATTTATTGTTCAACCCAAAAATACATACACATACACATGCACACAGGTTAGGATAAAGAAAAAAACTAAAATAGAGGAAACAGGAAAGGAAAAAAGGGAAATCAGTATTCAAGTGTACCGACCGAGTCCCATTTACGCTAGGCGTATAGCATTGATTTTACAACTCACTTCTAGAGAAGTGGTTCATCTATGGTATAGAATCTAAGTCAACATGCTCAGTAAGAGTTTACCTGAGGATGACTAAATATAGAAAAAATATTTCAGCCTTTTTCAGATCCATTCATATAATGCAGAATGACATTAATAAAAAAAAATGTGAAAATGACAAGCAATTTCTCTTGGGAAAGTAGCAGGGCGAGTATTGGCGAGCATTCAATCTGCTGATACCGTATGTCCAGTAATGTAAAACAGGAGAAACCTCAGGAATGAATTAGTTTGATTGAGAAATAAATGGCCGGGACTACCGTCTCTGCAGGGACATGAGGCAATCAAAAAGCTTTCTGCTGCCTTCTGATACGCTAATGACTGCATTAAAGCTACGTCAAATATGGTTTATATCAGGTCGACAGACGTGGCCGCATAGCTGCCAAACAAATCGCCTTCAGTCGCACTCTTAAGATCTCACAGGCCTTCTGGAACACCAGGAAAGGATCCAAAAACTGGTCTAACATTTTTAAAGAGGTAACGCTGAGGTAAAACAGGCAAATACATTTGTGCTAGCATTCACGAGATGACTATCAGATAGGCAGCTTTATATAAGTGAAATAATATCAGTTACTACTTGTGTGCCGAGACTGTCAGCGACAGGTTTGAACCTGACATCAACAGCACACACTGTACATTCCCAAACTACTCTCTTCCTCCCTGTTAAGAATAAAGAATCAAATTCCCAGTAACAATTGTACAGTTAAGAAGACCAGGCCAAGTAATAGTTACCCATGTCTTTAATCGCCAGTGAGGTAGTATTTCCAAAAAGGCCTAAACTATGTAAGGGCTCACAAAAGTGCTTTTGAACCAAGTGCTGGCAGAGAGGGACGCAAGGGATGGTTGTGCCTTGCCAATAAGGTCCCTTTGTGTCCATTTAGCTGGATTTCATTCCGGTAGTGAGGATGGCTCTCCAGGGCCCCACTCTCCATCCCACTGTCTCACACGCACAGCTCTGTGTACATTTCTAGGTACAGAAGTCCAGTTTTTAACATATTTTGGGAGAAGAGTTTCTATTTGAAAAAAAGTTTCAGCGAACCAATCTCAAACTAGCAATCTAATTTGAAAGCAAAATACTTTACAACTAATTAAAGAATGTGCTTATATAGTTTTTTGACTGATACTGATAAGCCGATAATTCTTTTTATGCTATGCTAACCTTAAATTTCACATTACTTTGTTGAAATAAATTAAAAATACAACACTACAAACTAAAACCAATCGTTTTAAATGCTACAAGTGAATTTAGACATTACAACATATTGGATTTTTTTTTTTTTTACTTTAAAGTTTTTAAAGATGAACTTTAAGTGAGAAACAAACACAAACAATTAAATATCTAATATCGACCAATACCTATAGATAAAAAAATCTGGCAATTTGTAAATATTTAGCATTTTGGTACATTGGTGGTGAACCCTACTGAGTGTTAAGTTTAGGGGTTTAGGAACGTTTTTAAATAGTATGTTTTTTTGTATAAATCAACTTCAAATTCATGCAAAATTTCCAACTTGTCAAACAGTTATATATTCTCATGAGACCGTGTTAGCTATCATCCATCTCTACAATAAGAAGAAGCTAAAATAATTATGCCAACGGAACAGCAGGGCAATAAAACTACTGTAAAATCTGGATATTTAAGGTATAAATGCACTAGGGATGCACCAATGTTGAAAATTGTGGCTGATACAATTACCCATAATTCTTTATATTTGAAAACCGATAGCCGATATATTGGCCGATAAATCTAATTCCAATTTTTATATATATATATATATATATATATATATATATATATATATATATATATATATATATATATATGCACCATACAGGGAACAGTGTGCATCTGAAGTGTCTCAGCTAAAGGAAATAATCTATTATTTATCGGCTTTCATATATTGGCCAAATTTTCTTATTGGGTTGATAACGATAACATTAAAAATTAACGTATATCGGCCGATACCGATATGGTGGCCGATATTTTGTGCATCCCTAAAATGTGCAGTCAATGTAAATTCATTCTCGCAATATAAACCCAACAGGTTGATCAGAACTCCAAGGCAAAGTGGTAAAAGGAAAAAGTAAATCACTGAAAACTTCCAAGAAAGACAGTGACACATTAGCCTGGCTGCCAGCCCGAACCCCGCCCACAACATTTTTTGGTCGGGAAGTTCGGTCTGGACTCGATCCGTTGAGGAGCTATTATGCCCGATCAAAAGTTCGGACCAATCAAATTGTCAGGGCGGGCTTTCTACGATGATGGACAGATGATCAACCATAGACATCATACCTATGTGAGCAACGCAACGGTAACGTAACCATCCACGTCATCAGAGCGCTTGTCTTGAATTCATGGCTGCCGCTGGAGAATTGAGTTGTGTATATTCCGCTATCGCGTGTGTTATAGAAGATATAGACAGCGAAATTCATTTTAGAAGAGGAACAGAGAACCGCGATCAAGGCATTTGTCGATGGAAAATATGTTTTTGCCGTCCTTCCTACGGGATTCGGAAAAAGTTGAATCTATCAACTTTAATCTATCTATCAACGTCACTTACTCCGTTGCTCTGATTGGTTGTAGGTCTATCCAATTGAGTGCAGAGGGGTTTTTTTTCCTGGTTCGGTTGACACACGCCCCATAATCACAGCCCAATGGAGCAGTTTCAGACTCCACATTCTTTCTAGAATATGAGTATGACGAAGTCAGGCTAGTGACACGTACTGCATCCAAAATAAAATAGTAAATGGACAATGATGCAAAGTGGAAATGAAACAAACATCCACAACTTTCAAAACATCTGTGAGATAGAGTGAACACATCACTCTCTGAAAGTGTGTTTTATGGCTGGAGATCCAATTGATACAAGAAATCCCCCTAAATGAATGACTCATAACCCTTCCTTCAAAACCTAGCAATAAACTGTCTGCTGCAATGGTGCGTGTGGTTTCCCTCAATTTGCTGAGTGACACATCCAAGGCTAAAGTCAAAGGCATCTGGCTTCAGTTAGTCAAACTCTTATATTGTCTGTGACACCATCATATGTGCCCTCACACACGCTCTGAACAAACTGTCGTACTGCTTTGGCCTCCATATCGAGAGTAGAAACAGAGGGATGGAAGCCAGCACTGGAACCCTTGGCTGAATAATCTCCACTCTTGGTTTTCACTGGTCATTTCCCCTAACGATGATCTAATTTCCAACTCAATAAAACATGACCCATCAGAACGTGCTGTTGCATTTATGGTGCAGTAGAACAAAAGCCAAATAAAAGACCGTAAAAGTCACACTTCAGGCTGATCAGAAGAATCCATATGCTTTGGATTACAGCAATGTAAGTCAATGTTCTCTAGGTGTCAGATGTACCAGGAGCCTGATGGAATATAATTGTAATAACTTTTATGAAACACAGAACTTGAAAATGTCAGTTCACAATATCTGGCTGCTAGAACAGGAGAAATATGCTCAACTTTTCAGTTGTTGAGTTTATTTCAGACATATTTCCAATCAGTTCCATAATGTACCATGCTACATACATGTATCTTCACCAAATAAATTAAAACAAATATGTATCTTGTGATACTGAATAATAAGTAATGGTAGTTAAAAAAATACTAATTAGTCATTTTAAAAAAATACTAATACCCTAATAATATTAAAACAGTAAACAGTTATTTGAAATTATATTATCCATTGTGAATAATATTTCACAATATTACTGTTTTTACTGTATTTTTGATTAAGTAAATGCAGCCTCGGTGAGCATAAAATACTTATTCTAATAAAATAAGTATTAAAAACACATTAAATATTCAAAAACATTTAATAGTACTACATTTGTTATTATTTTAACTGATTTAGTTCATTTAAGTAAAGTCCTATCAAAAACAGACAGAGAGAACCAAGCCCAAGTCAACAATAAAAAAACGCAACATTAGTCATGTTAGCTGGATTAAATATGCAGAATTATAAACTGTGGTTGAAAAGGCAAGCTTTACTATTCCTACTATAAGACTTGTGCCAGACTTCGGGTAATTAAACGACCACCTAGAAACTATGCAGAACCCTAGCAACTTCATAGAAACATGTTAAAGCACTCAGAACATATTACAATGGCACAGCAATGCTTTGGAAACCAATCTAAACACCCTAAAATCATAGTTGTGTCAAGCACACATTAAAGGGTTAGTTCACCCAAAAATGAAAATTAAGTCATTAATTACTCACCTTCATGCTGTACCAACCCCGTAAGACCTTCGTTCATCTTCGGAACACAAATTAAGATATTTTTGATTAAATCTGAGAGGTACATCACTGCTACATAGGCTTCTAAGGGAATGAAACTTGACGGCCCAGAAAGTCATTAAAGAAAATGTTTAAATATTGAATGTGCCTACAGTGGCTCCACTATAAGTTTATCAAGCGACGAGAATACTTTTTGTGCAGAAAAAAACAAAAATAACGACTTTATTCGACCATCTCTTCTCTTCCGTGTCTTTCTCCTAAGCTGTTGACGTAGTGTAACTGCGCATCGCGTCTGTGTTATACGTCACACGTAGGCTCACTATTGGCCGACGCTGGTCATGTGTGTGATGCGTGTGACGTTCAACCAGAAGCGTTGCGCAATAACAATGCGTGAAATCTCCAGGCCCAAAGAGAATACTTGAATAGAGTCGCTATTTTTGTTTGTTTTTTGCGCTCAAAACGTATTCTCGTAGCTCGATAAACTTAAGATCTAGCCACTGTAGTCAGTTGGACTCTTTTAACGATTTCTTTAATGACTTTTCGGGGCCGTCAAGTTTCATTCCCTGGCAGCCTGTAGCAGTGATCTACCTCTCAGATTTAATCAAAAATATCTTCATTTGTGTTCCGAAGATGAACGAAGGTCTTACGGGGTTGGTACAGCATGAGGGTGAGTAATTAATGACTTAATTTTCATTTTTGGGTGAACTAACCCTTTAACTCATCAATTGTGGTACTGTTGAAATAAATCAAAACGGAGGTAAACGTACACCAAGGACAATTTCCTTCAATTTCCTATGAAAAACTGCCTGGAAGTCCTTCTCCACAGGGAACGCTAAACATGTGGGCAACTTCTGTTAGAGGGGCAGAGGCACACATAGACCAAATGACATACTTGAAACAGTGTTGCTGGAGTCAGTAAACAACATGCCATAAACCACAAGGTTATCTACCCTAATACATTCATAAAAAAAAAACTCCAACCCTATCAACATCACATCTTCAGGAATTCATGTTGAGCCACAAAGTGTAATCTTTAAAACCGAAAGAGAGCTCTTTTTTCTTCTAGCCAACACAGTCTGCTCTCCAAAATAGAAAGACTGTAAACAACAGCATGTGGTTGAGTCACAGCATCAAAATATAGACAAGAATGCACTTGCCGTATAGTTATCGCAAAGCTGAACTTACAGATGCCTAACTTTGGAAATGGTAGCGTACTTGTATTTCATTTTAACAGCAGCAATACAAAAACAGTTCAACGTAATTTAAAAAAAAAAATGTATGCAATGTTTGTGCTATTCTTACAAACATCCCCCTTTTGGAACCTTTATTTTTAAGAGTGTTAATTTTCTGCTCCACATCTTCTAACACTATGACATCTATACTGGTGATATCACAAAGCCCAACTGAATGAGCGGGATGACATGCAGGGCAGGCTAAATGTTCAAGATGTCATTAAGTGTGCTTATGTCACACAGCTGTGTGTGAAGTGTCAAGCTGATCTTTCTTCTGTTTCTGCTAAGTCATAGCTTGAACCATCAGGCCGATACTATCCCATGTCCACAGAGGCACAGAGCAGATCTTGTTCCCATCCATAGCCAGTGTTCCCTCCCTGCACAGAACAGCCTGGCACTGGCCGAATGAGCCAATGAGGTCAAAGGGAGAACAAAAACAACTGTGGACTCTATGTGGGTGTGAGAGTGTGTGGATGCTTAGTCGGCTGGAGATAATGGGAATGTTCGTGAAACACCAGGCTGGAAAAACAGAGCAATTAAGCATGATGAGTTAGAGCTAGAGATGATGTAAACAACACTGTCTACTACATAAACCACTAGTGTATCATCCATTTCACTCAAAAAAGTAAGGGTTCATTTGTGAACGCACAAAGCTCAACTTTGATACTTGTAATGTCCAAGTTTTAATCTTCCAACAGGAACTCCAATAAAGAGTTGAAAAAAAATTTGATCCGGTTGAAGCGTTTGATTAGACAGAGAACTTGGTGTGTTGTTTTTAATCACAGGCTTTTTAAAAGAGAGAGGATGATGAAGCTGATGGGGAGGGGACTCATCTGCCACAAACAACTCCTGACACGTGCCCTCCATACGAGCAGAGGATATTGCCACATGTTTTCCCCCAGCATAAGGCCTTGGAAAGCAGTGGTCCTGAGGACCGCCTGCTCCGGGCAGGATGCAGAACTGGAATGTGGGGGTCAGGGTCAAAGGGATACATGCTGATCTTAGCCTGTAAACACAACAGCCATGTCTGAGACCACAGTAACACAAAGCCAGAAGGGGGAGGCTGTTTACGCAAGGACAAATATGCCCTGCTGTGGGCGAACGTCTCTGGAAGGGGCATCAGATAACCTCAGCATTACTCAAAATTAAGTGTGCTGGGCTAAATAGGTTTAAAGAAAACTATTCCAAATGAGAAACATTTCATATAACATTACAATTAATTTTTCAATCTGCAGATCATTCTGTATATCACAAGAGCTTTATAAGTCTCGTTTTGACCATTTATGTGACAGCTGAAAACATGAGACTATGAAGTAGATGTCGTCTGACTCGTCTCCATTGGTCAATTTAGAGCATATTGATCTCTTCTCAGCTGTTGTCTCTCAAAGAGCTCTGAATTTAAGCTTTGATTCCTGAAATACCTCTGTGTCTGTGCTCCAACATTCCGCACTCATGTCAGATCTCAAACTCTTACACATCTCTTTACACCTCATATATTTTATGATATTCTACATATTGTGTGAAATTTAGTTTCTGGCAACACATAACTTTCATTAATAAGTCAGACGAATAAATGTCGCAAAAATATCAAATTATTCTAATACAATATAGTGTTATAGTATCAAAAAATATTTAATTGTTTTATATACAGTATACAGTATGTATATATATGTATATGCATGTATGTATGTGTGTTATATATATATTAGACATTATATATAAGACATTTAAACTTTAATATAATTGTTACAGTTTTACTGTAATTACAATCAAAGATACAATGCACTGTTCTTCACTGTAATAACGGTTATTAATCTCAAAGGCATATACACTGTAAAAAATATTTTAGCAATTTAGTTATTTCAACTTATTTTTTTAACTAGATTGTCCAGACAACAAGAAATTTTAAGTTTTCTTGTCCTCAACTTATCGAAATAAGTTAGTTAAACTAAAAAAAACCCATGCAAAAAGATAACTCAAAATAATGAGTTAACTTTTTTTACAGTGTATATATATATATATATATATATAATATATATATATATATATATATATATATATATATATATATATATATATTAGGGCTGTCAATCGATTAAAAATTTTAATCTAATTAATTACATACTCTGTGATTAATTAATCTAAATTAATCGCATACATAATTTTTGCAGTGAAAGTATTTTACATATTTCAATCAAACGAATCAATGAATAATCAGCATTAGAGACATTTAAAGTTCAAAAACTCTTATTATTATTTTCACTGTTCAAATAATGGCCATAACAATCAACAATATGACCTAATAATATGCTGAGGAAAAAAATTCAAAAAATATTTTTTTTCACTGTACAAGGCATCTCAGGCCACAGTTATAACCTAGGGGACACAATGAATAGGCCTAAATGAACACTGCCCTCAATGTTAACACTATGTATCTTGTATGTGCCATGACTCAGGCAAGAGACCAAAAGTTTAACATAGTGCAATATCAATTCCAGGGCTATTTTGTGCAATTGAAAATAAACCTTCAATAAAAAAAACTGCCCCTTTTACTATTTCACACAAAAAAAAAATCAACAAAGCAACAATTTTAAATTTGTAAACACATCTGCCTCACTTCTCCTTCAGCCAGTCACTGTTACCACACACACACACACTCGCGCACTCGTCTTACACACGCTTTCTCTCAGACACACACACTCACGCACGCAGATTTGCTAAATTAGCGCTTCAGTTTACTTGCTCAAGTGTTTGAAGATGACGTTGACCGCGGGACGTTGGAGTTGGCGGGACGTGCTAGCTCGTACCTCTGGATCAACATTAACTCCTGGATGCTTTGCATTGATGTGGTACTTTAGAGTTGACGGACTCCGGTGAAATTTATAAGTAAATGTTCCGATCAATGATCCAGCCAGGCAGCGCGTTCTCGTCTCAGTTCTTTATTTTACAGTCGAATGGGGGTTATAACGGCTCCGGGTCAAAGGTCAATACGGAATCGATTAATCTGCGTTATTTTTTTAACGCGTTATTTTTTCTCAGATTAATTAATCGAAATTAACGCGTTATTTTGACAGCCCTAATATATATATATATATATATATATATATATATATATATATATATATATATATATAGATAGATAGATAGATAGATAGATAGATAGATAGATAGATAGATAGATAGATAGATATGCCTTTGAGCTTTATAAATACACATTCAAACTTTAAAATAATTGTTACAGTTTTACTGTATTTACAACTCCAGCAAAGATACAATGCACTGTTCTTCACTGTAACGGTTATTAATCTTAAAGGCACGGGTTATATATATATATATACAGTAAACTGTAAACTGTAACAGTTATATTAACAGAAAATGAGTAAAATTATACAGTTTATATATATATATATATATATATATATATATATATATATATATATATATATATATATATACATTCAAACTGTATCATTTTACTCCTTTCTGTTAATATAATTGTTACAGTTTTACTGTATTTACAATTCCAGCGAAGATGCTGATACAATGCAATGTTCTTCCCTGTAATAACGGTTATTAATCACAAAGGCAGAAAGAAAGATAACAGTAACTTTTCCTCAGAAGATACTGTAACAAACAAATCAGAGTATTCGAATAGCGTCAGCGTCAGCATTGCATAATAAATCTCCTTTATCTTCGTACGTTTACATTACATTAACATGCTCTTACCTGTCCGGCGTTTGATCCTGGAAGCGTCTGTCAAACACTCAAAATACCAAAACAAAGTTTGGAGTTGGTGAAACTCGTTCCACTTTAACTCTGCATTCCACTTGAGCGCTGCTACAAACTATCGGAGTGACTTATGTAAGGAATAAAAGTGTTGGCATATATCGAATCCTTTCGTGCTTCTGAGTGCTCACAGCTCTTTGCAGGGATTTGGGGACTCTTGAGTTGGAAGCGGAAATGCGGCGCAGCGGCTGGAAGAGGTTTACTGACTCCTACAGGCGTGACTGCTGCTCTCTTTATGGATGAAGTTTAACAGGGTCAAATTCTCTGCTTTCACAAAATATCCTGTACAGAAATGAAACACATCTTGCCATGTGTGGTTAGTTTCTTCATGCATTTGAAGCTTATGTCAATTAAAAAAAGATCTGTTATCTCGCTATGAAAGTGTAGTTTTCAATGAAAAACTATTTCATTGCTCAAGAAACACAGAACACCGATAATTTGTGATGATTTTAAAGGGTTTAAGGTTTGGGTTTGTGTACACGGCATTTTTAAAGAAGAGCATAATGCATAATTTTTTTTTTGGTCTGTGAAAGCTGTGTCCATATTAGGCTACTATAGATGATTTTAAAGTTCACCCAAAAATGAAAGTTCTGTCAGTTATTCACCCTCATGTCGTTCCAAACCCCGTATGACTTTCGTTCATCCTCAGAACACAAATGAAGATCGTTTTGATGAAATATGAGATATTCCTGTCCCTCCATTGACAAGCTACTTTGATGCTTCAAAAAGTTAATAAAGAGATTGTAAACCTAATCTGAATTAAGCGGTTTAGTCCAAAATGAGTGTACAGAGACTCGATCACTTTATATAATGAACATATTGAATTTAGGCTTTTATTAACATATAAACATTGTTTAGAGAACAATAAGTTTAAATGAAATTGAAATTTTGAATCTTCAAAGTTGCGTAGCTGTTAACGAAGGGACATAATGTCATCTCTTAACTATTATAACTGAACCAGCCACTGTCCTGAATCAGTGTTGTGTACTGTCATGGTAGCATCCATATGCAGAAATGTGTCTTGGAGGGCTGTTCATTTGTTGTATAGCACAATGCACTAAAAACTCCACTGTTCAGTAGCTTGTGCAAATTCATCACCCAATATTATTGCAACTCAGACTTCAACATTATCATTACAAATTGTTTCAGTCCCTGCTGTGCATTGTTTACATCCACTCACTGAATGCTATTTTCCCTACAGAGAGCATTAAAAAAGAATTTGCTCATGAAGGCAGTTTTGTCACAGTGTTGAGCTGTGATGTATTGCATACTCACTCAGCAGTAATCAGCAAGACATTTTATGCGGCACTATATTTGCTTGAATCCTATATTTCATTCTCTCTCAATTCTTTTCTTGTGGATTTAACTCTGACTGTTGTTGTCCATGGCTGAAACAGCTCTTGTATGTTCATCAGCGTCTCTAAAATCATCGCCACAGAACGTTTACACATGTGTATGAAATTCTTCAGACTCGCTCATCTTTAAATTAGCCTGATAGCCAAATGTCCAAATGTAATCATCCCTGTTAGTTTTCTTTATAAATGACCCTGTAAAGAAGCACTGGCAGATGGTGACAGTAATGATCGTGGTGAGCTATCTTTCCTTAATCATGAGGAGACATGGGACATTGGTGGAGTTTACAAAATACAGTCATTAGAAGTGCACATGGTAAAGAGATTTGGTTTTAGTGCTGTTACACCCCTAAACAGAGCATTTAGATAAAAACTAGGCTACATTTAAAATAAATTAATACTTTTATTCAGCAAGATTGCATTACTTTAATCAAAAGTAACTGTTTTTTAATAGCCTACTTTTACATGCAACACAAAAAAAGGTAATACTGAAAGCCGTTGTATATAATGCATTATAAAATAATTGCTAATGCATTAATTATGCCTTATTGTTGGTCTCATGAATAATTATAACCACAGTTATAATACATCAATAATAATTATGTTATGTATTTATAAAGCTGCATTGAAACATGACATTCAACCAATTTCAGATGTACCAATGAATCTGCAAATTAATATGCTTTTTAACTTTGGTTACAATTATTTATGAAAATATATTATGCATTATAATGTAAATTAAGAATACATTTATAATGCGTTATACATAAAGGCTTTAAGTAAAGTGTTATCAAAAAAATTATATTTAAAAAATACTTTTCATCAAAGAATCCGGAAAACTACATAATGAGTCATACATCATGGGAGAGAGAAAAAAAGAAGCAGTACAAGTGTTTTCATCATTGATAATAAGAAATGTTTCTTTAGCACCAATGGAGTCACATGAATAAATGATTAGAAATAAAAAAATATATATATCAGTTACCTACAGCCAGGTTTGATTTTGTACATTGTTACAACAGTATACTGAGATATTTGCAATCAATTATTTATATTTATATATGTGGCAGACACTGTTATGCAAAGCAACTTTCTGTGCATTCAAGGATGTGTGTTTTCTGAGATTCCATCCCATGACTTTGCTGCTGCTAGAGCCGTGCTCTGCTGGGACAGACGATCCTGCTCGATGGTGTAATCATTTAACATGTGGTGGGTCTCAGTTGTTCAGGTACATTGAACTAATTACTTAATTGTCATACACAGGGGTTTCACACCTGGAAGAGAGGCTAGAAACAGAGCCCAATTACCTGCCTGATTTCAGGCCCACATACTGTAAACACACTTATGCTGACCTCTCAAAGAAACTCACTGTATTAATAATTTCCATGTACCACCTCTGTGAATTCAAAGCCAGTGTTTCCTCTTGGTCTGTTGCACCCCTGAGGAATGACTGGACAAGGCATTTAGTGATTAGCATAATCATTAGATTAGTCAGGAGCAGGCTAATTGAGCTGAGTTATGGGACATTACACAGTATATGAGTGTGTGTATTCATCAAAATTTGCCAGTTCAAATAGTATTAAAAGAGAGAAACTGAAACTGATTTAGATTAATATTAGTAATATTCTTTGAGTCAACACAAAACGGAATTGCGATCATATTTTCTTCCCTATTGTTATGTATATTCGAGGGAAACGACTTCTCAAACAAGAAAAAAATATAGGGTGAGGCTTGGTTTTGTCCGTGTTGGATGGTTGGATTGTTGTGGTTTGCTATTGCTGTGATCTCATGTGAGTGACAGGTTGTCCCGCCCTCATGCCAGTAAACACGTCATCAGAGAACAGATGTTGCTGCAAGAGGCAGGGGAAGTTATTTTTATTAAACATCACAAGGACACATGCATAGATATTGAAATGCATAGAAAATAGGATTCTCATCGTTCAATTTCGTGGTGACTGACATTTTAAAGTTCATTATTGACCTTAGTTACACTAGTGTTCAAACGTTTAGGGCCAGTAAAAGTCTCTTATTCTCACCAAAGCTGCATTCTATTTGATCAAAACCACAATAGAAAAAAATGTAATATGGTGAAATATTACAAAAAATTTAAATATCTGTTTTCTATTTTAATATATTTTAAAATGTATTTTTTTCCTGTGATGGTAAAAGTGATTCTTCAGCATCATTACTCCAGTCTTCAATGTCACATGATCCTTCAGAAATCATTCTGATTTGCTGCTCAGGAATTTTTTTCTATTATCAATGTTGAAAACAGTTGTGCAGCTTGATATTTTTGTGGAAACTGATTAAAAAAAATCATGATTAATGAAATGATGAATAGAAAGTTAAAAAGAACATTTATTTGAAATAGAAATATTTTGTAATATTGCATTATATTTTGTAAAATCCCTTTGTCACTTTTGATCCATTTTAAGGCATCCTTGCTTAATGAAACTATTCTTTTTTTTTTAAGCGTACCGACCCCTAACTTTTGAATGGTACAGTAGTGTAGTTTGTAGGGGTGTAACGGTACATGTATTCGTATTGAACCGTTTCGGTTCGAGGCTTCCGGTTCGGTACGCATACAAACCGAACGATTCCTTGGACCATTTTTCCTGCCGACAAAATCCGCGCTGACGCGAGCGCGACCACCACAACATTGCGCAACATCACATGGCAAACGTAATGAAAGCGAAACGAAACTGTGCTACTCATTATATTGTGCATTACGGACCGTTTATCAGTTCAGACCAGCAACCTAGATCTGTGCAGCGCGAGCTTTTATGAGCGCGAGCCGATCTCGATCAAGCGACACTGTTACTACACAGCGCTAAGAGATCCAGTGAAGCAAACATTTGAATTCGCCACTGAAGTAATAACATCGCTGCGAGATCTAGAGAAGCGTTCACGTGTCTCTGTTATTAATCGTAGATCTCTATTAGATCAAACAGCGCTGACGTGGAAACCAGGAGAAACATTGTGCCGTGAATGAACTAGTAATAACGTTAGGCTTTAAGTCCACAGATCAGCAACATTCACCATGGTAACACTATTTGTAACCAGTTTGGCTGGAATAGTGAAATGCTTTCAAGTACTTCACACAACTTTTTCCAGCACTTCAAAACTCAAATTATTATATAAATAAATAAATAAATAAATAGATATATATATATATATATATATATATATATATATATATATATATATATATATATATATATATATATATATATATATATATATATATATTTAAATGTCATTTTTAATGTGATGACCAAAACATTATTTATTCATCCTTCAAAAATTACCCCCATTAAACCTGAGTTTCAAGATGTAGGAAAACTCACACTTATATAAAAAATATTTTTTTCTTTTAATAAATAGGAAATTTCTCTGGCATTTTTTTTCTTTTTGCTGTATCGAAAACGTACCGAACCGTGACTTTAAAACCGAGGTACGTACCGAACCGTGATTTTTGTGTACCGTTACACCCCTAGTAGTTTGTAATGATTATATTTAATGTTAGAAGACTTCAGTACGATATGTAGAGCAGCAGGTGTTACAAACATCCAGGAAAAGCAAAGTTTCTGTGCACTTTCCCACATTTGTCTCTTGTCATGTCCTGGGGCTAAGGAAAAATAGCATATATTTTCTCAGTACCTTTCTCATGATTGATTGAGTTTCTTAACACCAAGCAGGCGTCGTTGACGTGTAAATGTACACCTGCTTGTTGCAGTGGTCTCAAGATCAATGAAAATGTGATTTGTCATGAAATGAGCCTCTTAACATCTACACCTGACCATTGAAGATTGATTGCAGTTCCTTGGGTCTTGGATCATAGGTAATAATTAAAATGTTTTATGGTGCACTCGGTCTGCTCAGGTATTTGGATCCATCACCAAAGCAGAGTATCACACTAAGGGCATCCATGTCATCTACAGCCTCTCTATATACAGTCAACTTAAGAATCTAATGCATGTCTCTCCACCGCTATCACAATGTCTCTGTGCACATTAAAATCAGATGGGGTGTGATTGGTTTAATCAGAAACAATCAGGCAAAGCACATAAATCTGAATCCCATCGCTATCCATTTGCAGTGTGTTTGTTGTTGTAGAAGCTGGGCCTCCATTTCAGATGGTGCGACTCAGGTGGAAGGTGTCTTCTGTCTTTTTGTCTGCCAACAGATAGAACTGGAGACCTTGTATAAACTCCATTCACTTAGCATCCCATTACTCACCCAACTGAAGAAAATGCACATGAGGCCTTAAATGCAATCTATAGACTGAGAGAAACGAAAAACATAATGGTTAGTTAATGCATTTTTTTGTGATATTGAGCCAGCTGGTATTTACCAGTGGCGCCATATTTTCAGCCATTATTAAATCCCACCCTATTAATACATTGTATCATTGTGCAAGGGCAATTTAATGTAATGGAGTGCATGTTGTGTTTTATTACTATGGGTACATGAAATGTGATTGATTTTATCGTTATACCATGTGACATGTTATGCTTTTAGTTTTCGATGTGAAAAACAGTTGGCTACTACATGGCAACCCGCATGCTACTTTGCTTGCTGTTGAAAGGAGGCAATTTCATTAAGCTATTTAATGCTTCATCCATCATCAGATGCCCTTAAAATTACATTTAAATCAGGTATTGGATTTTTGCAAATAAGAATGAGTGCCATATGGGTCTCATTTTATCCTTAAAGTAAAAAAAAAAACGCATACATAAAGAGTTATTAGATGCACATGATAAGATTGTATTATGTACAAGTTTGGAGAATACAAGCTTTTGACTGTTACTGTATTTTGTAATATAACATAATATTATAGTTCATTTAAAATAAGTCAACAAACAAGTAGCAAAGAGTGTGGAGTATGGTAAGAAGATTGTAAAAAATGTAAAAATTTACAAAAAATTGTAAAAAAAATCCTTTTCGATTCCCATGTTCATTTTGATATACTTGATCATGTGTATCCAATAACTCTTATGACCAACAAAAACATCACTGAATATGTGCAGTAAGAACCATAGAAATACCATCAAATGTCTAATTAACACAAATAATTGAATTTGAATTTTAGCTGAATTTGCTTAAAAACATATTTTTACCCATTTCGTTCTGAAGAATTACCTTGATATAATCCTGCTATGCTTCATAAAAAATGGTAAAATTTCACATTATCTATTATCTGTGATCATTTCCGAACACAGTGTGTTTAGTTGCTCTACAAACAATCAAATCCCTGCTGTTATATTTGTCATTAATCACTTATGCAAGAATACTTGTCATTTTAAACTTATAACCTCAGTCACTCAAAGCCCTCAGTGTCTCTTAAAGCAGTATTGGTGAGCATTTACCTAATCCTCTGACCGCACTTCGACCATGTGTTTGGGATGGAATTATCTTGTGGTTCCACACCAGGCCTTGGTTTAACTCTCTACTTAAGACGTGCTAAAATCTGCAGCAGCAACTGTTGATTTCACAGCCGTTCAAATGCCCACAGGGATTCATTTCAGGCTGGTCAAACGGCTCCTTAAATCAGTCCGGTCATATTAAATTACATGGTTAGATTGCTTCATTATCCTGGTTTTAACATTGAGCTGTTTGTGAACAACGGCTGCCTGTTCGTTTGACGCTTATGCTGTTACGGTGCTGCTAAAAGCATTAGGCTAATACTCAAGTCACACATTAACGTTCGATTGACTGGTTTTTGTGGTGCTGTTGCGGATATTGTGCATGGCAATTTGTGTGCTGACAGAAAAGGAAACAAAATGAAAGCATAGCAGGACAGTATATGATAAATGCACAAATGCACAGTCATCAAAGTCCATGATACAGTATATAATCATACATGATGCCAAAGCTTATAGGATAGCCCTTTCGACCTCACCCTACAAACCTGTCAAAATTGAAACTGAGCCCCAGTGTGGATCATTACTCAACATGCAGAAGGTTTAACGCTGAATGAGGTGACAGGGTTCTGAGGTGAGATCGAACAATGGCTGCTCTGGAGAGGGAAATGATCTGGACTGGAGTTCACACTTGCACACCTGCTTTAGGTGGGCACTCTAGTGTTTTAGAGACCCTGGAGTGTGAAAATAGTCTAATTCAAAGCTTATCTCACAGAAAACCTGACTTTATTGGTGTGGTTCATGACTGTATTTGTGAGCACAACCTGTGAGAGTTCTAGCAAGTAGACCATCAGAATGACAAATGCCCTCATAAGATGCCAATGCATTTACCTCTAAAGTTATAAAATATATCTGTTTTTTGGGGTTCTAATGGCTGAAATTTATTATCTCCTTACAGACATATTTGAATGACACAATGCACAAAAGAAATTCAAAACCAACAAAGAATAAAACAAATAAAAAAGATGAAGTGCAGAACCAGAGGTTGCATCATTTATTACACATTTAATTTAACTTAGCTGTCTAAGACTGAAGT
This sequence comes from Chrosomus eos, assembly GCA_036326025.1. Classification (NCBI taxonomy): domain Eukaryota; kingdom Metazoa; phylum Chordata; class Actinopteri; order Cypriniformes; family Leuciscidae; genus Chrosomus; species Chrosomus eos. The sequence continues at coordinate 27,884,457 of CM070824.1, read as the reverse complement.
ACAATGAGAAAAGCATCTATGGTATGCGTGTGAGATATATACAGCAAATATATTATATATAATATAGCAGAGCATTAGAGCTGTATGTATGTAAGTTTTTTTTTTCTAATTTGATACAGTCTGTGGTTTGAGACACCTTTTTTACTTTGTTTGTAATAATAATAATAATAATAATAACACATTAATAATAATAATATGTGTTTTTTTTAGCACAAAATCAGCATTTGATTCATCATTTGACACTGAAGACTGGATTAATGGCTGCTGAAAATTTGCCATCACAGGAATAAATTACATTTATTCAAAAAGAAAGCAGATAAATGATAATAATATATTGTAATAACACTGTTTTATCAAATTGTCAAATAAATGCGGCATATAAGAGTTTCTTGGACAGTATAACATCATGTACAACATGAACAACATTTTAAAATGTATTAACTTTCGGTGATTTATAAAGTGAGTATCCATTACTAAAGTATCCTTTCATTTGATTAATATGAAAGTATCTGAATGAAATAACCTCAAGTATATGATCAATACACTTTAAGTGCACTTTTCGCAACCAAAAAACTTCAGAGCAAAAACACCACGACTGCATGAAGCTTATACAAGTTTATGGCCATTCAGCCCCTGTGCAGCTCATGGTTTACTGGGGTTACAGTTTCTCTGCCTTCACAGTCACTAATTAATTCCACCCTTGTGTTTTTACCCCCCTATGTTAATGGTGAAAATAAAAAACTTTATTACGCTGATTAAATCCACTCAAGTCCTTTTGAAGTTTTATGTCATTTATAAAAAAAGAAACATAACACAAACAAAAGCTGGTGGGGACACGTTGCCATTCTATCAAAGACAAATCATAATGAACAGTGTATAAAGTACACATTTTATCAATTACATTCTGAGTACAGCACAAAGGCCCAGTAAACACATATGCTGATTAAAAATAAATAAACACATTTGATGGTCTTCCTACGTCTGGTCGTTCACATAAACAAACCTTGGCTCTTCTACTTTATAATTTAAATCAAATAACTGAAATGTCAAAGGTCTGATGTGTTCAGGTTTAGAAGTGGTTTTTAATGTTAAACAGTGTGTGTTTGTGTATAGCTGAGAACCTGCAAAAAGGGTTTATATAAGATTTACATATAAATACCTAATCTGAATATTTGTTTGGAAATGTATTATTTGGAAGTTCATGAAAGTCCATGGATTTGGAGAAAGTATGGTTGTCACTTTTTTGTCTTTGTAGAACAGAAATTTCTTGTTCCGTACAAGACACCTAATGGCCAGTAAAAGCTAGTTCCCGTATCTGCAGGCACGCATTAGCAGCGCAGTGTTAAACATAATCTCCACAACAGAGCTGTGAAAAATCTGAGACCCTGTAAAATGAGGTGGCTTGGTCACTATGGCTGTTAACAACTTGCAAGCTTGCATGTTATGGCTACCATGGGAACAGGGACTGAGTTGTTTCTGTGCTAGTGTGGTAATTTGGTAAGTCTGGGGAAAGAAATGTTGTAGGTGTGTTTAATACAGCAAGAAATTAAGTGTAAAAGGAAAAGCGAAGTAAACTGACTCCTTTTAGGAGTTTAAAGATAGGACACAGAGGATTTGTGCTGAATGTTTTTAGGGTTTATTTTGGGAGCAGGTATGTCCAGTCATTTGAAACATTTGAAAGGAAGATTAATAATCAGAACTCATTTCACATCTCAAGTAATCACAATTTTGATATAATCTCTTGGCAGGACCAGTAAGAAAAAAAAGGTACACCGACCCACAATAATTTTAACCTGACTCCGCCAGATGGATTTGCTCCGCATATCCATCTGGAAACCTTCCGTTGAAGTAGTTTTGGTAAGGGGCGAAAATACTGGTTAGCTGATTGGCCTATGTTGGTGATAGACGGGCCAAATCAACCAATCAGATCAACGAAGCTGTCGCGCTTCTCGTTGCGTCACACCTCAACCCGCCTCAAAGCCAACGCTGATTGGACGTTCGTTTGGTGAACTGCTCCCAAATTTTCTTTAACGGAAAGTATCCAGACTGATCTGCGAGTGAAACCTTGAAAGCTCGCGAGATCAGGATGGTCTCACGAGGCTACAATAATTTCTTATGCCATGAAATACCTGGTATTAAGATGCGTATTGGTTGATCGGATCAAAAGTGGCAATGCTAAATACAGGTGTAAACGATGTCCAAACATTTTTGAGCTTGTCCATTTTTGACCACTTCCAGAGGTGGTCGGAAAATGCATTCGACCGGATTCGTCCCATTTTTGGGGGGTAAAAATTGTATAGGGCCGCTAATGACCCGAGGTGTGTAACAGTGATGACTGAATAAGTGCAATTCACCTTTATTCCACAAGGTAGCAATGTCACAATGATGAAGTGATGTTTCACTAATAGTTACCGCAGGCAGAAAACAAAATAATAGGAAGTATCATCAGCAAAACTTGAAATGGCTCAGCGATTTACTGCCCCAGATAGCAAACAGTCATTGAAACTATGTTAAATCAACATTGTGTTGTCAACCTTAAGTCATTGAATCAACATCGGACTCTGATGTTGATTCTACATCATTTTGCACCCTGTTTTAATATTGAAACAACATTGAAATCCAGGCCATAGATCAACGGAATTTCAATGGTATTTCAATTATCAGGAATATTGAAACAATGTTGAAATTTCAACTGAACTAAGGATCAACGTGATATCAATGGAATTTCAATCGTTTTTAAATGTTAATTTTAAATGTAATGCCATAAATTAAATAGCCTGCTTTATCTACAACCAGGATGTTTAAAAGTAATGGAACATTTAAAATCGTGTATAAAACACTGAACACACCACACAAACAAATTCATTTTTATAAGCCTTTTTATTTAATTATTTGTACACTTTATTTACACTTCAATGTCCTCTGACGCCTGAATAGTTTGTCGTCCAGTCCCTCCTGCCCGGTCTGGTCTGGCACATTGGGTGACGGCGGCTGTCCCCGTCTGCTGAGTAACCTAAAACAGAAAACAAAATTACAATGCAAAAAAATTAGCATTTAAGTTAAACAGTAGATGTTATATTTATTTGTATTGGTACATTCGTGCCGCGAGATGTTTCTATATGAAGTATGTGGGGCTAAGCCCCCCCAAGTTCCCCCTTGACGCCAGGGTTGCCAGGCGCTGTATAACAGTGCGCGCAAAAATCGTGATATCGCATAAGCACTAGTATAAAACGACTGTTATCATTTATGAAAACCAACACAACGGAGTTAACTGTATCGCACGCATATCGCAGCCCTGCTCGAGGATGGTCTAATCGGCATTTCCAGTTACAACTCGAGACAGTTCTGCATTGAATAAAGCTAAGTAAGTCATGTCTTCTGTGTAATTCTGGCCCGCCGCGGTCACACTTCAGTGGGTAGCGCTAGGTGGAGCACTGATAGCGTTGGTTTCGCCGGTGATCTCCGGCGGTCAGAATAAATAACGGTGCTGTGTTAATAGATTTCACGACCCTAGCAATGGGTACAGACATGTATTTTGAGATAAATATTACAAAAATAGACTGGACTCGGAGGTTTTGCTAACTTTATAACATAGAAGAGAACTACAAAGTAGGCCTCTATGCTATTTTTGGCAGATTTTGACACAGTGGTAAAACAAAAATCTATTTCAGTGACTGCAGCACTGCGTCGGTTAGCCTACGTTAACAATCGGCCTAAAAGTATTTGATTTGGTACAATTTATTCATATCAAACATTAAGCAAGCTTACCTTTATGCTTGTGCCAGGGTCCAGAAATGAACTGTGTCCGGTGCAGACGTGCACGTTGGTATAACACCCGTGGATCTCCCGGTCAACCAAAAATCTATTGATTTTCAATCCTATTTCCCGGTCAACTATATATCGATGCATTTTCAATCATATTTCCCGGTCAACTATATGTCGATGACTTTTCAACAACAGCGTTGTTTCCCGGTCAACTATAAATCAATGACTTTTTAACACATTCATCGATCGCCCGGTAAACCAAATATCAATGATTAATCAATCATAAAGATAACTATAGATCAATGTTGTTCCAATATCATTGCCATCAACATTAATAACATCAGGTTTTCATCGAAAGGGTAATGGTGATTCAACATTAATTTTGCATTGAAATTTCAATATCAACCATAATGATGATTCAGATGAAAAAACAATGTTTATTCAATGTTGGCTTGCTGTCTGGGGCAGAACAAGTATTGCAAGAATGCATTCAAATATTAGTGTCACTGTCACTTGATGGTGGATCTGTTCAAGAAGCTGTCAATTATCAAAATATAAATGTTTAAGATGTTACAAATTATAGTTTTGAGAATATGTTTGAGATTGTGAATATGATCCAGATGCTGAATGTATACTGAGAAATAAGCTATGATGAGAACAGTGATGATGGTATAAAACATCAGAAAAGAACTGAGCCTTTACAAGCTCCAAAAGGTAACAAAATATGCTTTATTTTATTATTCTGTAATTGTTACTCTAATATCAGGAGACTTTTATATTATATATATTATGGATCTCGAAAGGTAGAGATCCATCCGTGGTATAGATCCTGGATAAAGGTCCTGGTAAAGACCTGAATATGTAATAGTGATTTGCGAAACAACCACAACGTTCTCACACCATTCCTGATTTCTAACATGCACTCACCGCGTTCAGCGTAGACTTGCGGCTGTCAGAGCAGAAACCTAAGCTGCTGCTTCATGTGTGTTTTTTCATTGTCTCAGGACGCATTCATATTTAAATTGTGTGAGCTTATTTCATCCATTAGAATGAAAGATCTGAAAAAGCCAATTCATTTACCCGCCCATAGACTCTCCCATCGAAGAAATCAGGACTGAAGTGGTCGAATTTGAACAAAAAAGACGGGATAAAAACACCAGGTGTAAACAGATGAGTGTAAACAGATGATACCAGGTGTAAACAGGGCCTTAAACAGGACATTTTTACATTTTAAACTTTCTTTAGTGTGTAATGTTCAATTAAGAAAATTCCCAAGAGCAGAAGAATGCTAAACTGACAAACACTGATAGCCTACTCTTGGACAAAAACACTCAGCGGGCTCCAGAAAAACTCAGGTTGAAGATCAAACAGGTCTTAGTTTTAATCAGCAGACACATATGCAGATTCAGGAACGAAGGATTAGATGAGTCAGACAAACAAGAAGATCAAGACCAGGCAGGCAATAAGAATGGAATAACTAATCAGTCAGAATAGCGTGCAGTGGTCACACTCAAATGTACTGTTCAGTAAGAAAGCTGGCTTGCAGGAAAGTTGAGAACCAGAGTCAAGAATGAAATTGATCCAAACCAGGGAGAGAAATTCGACGTTGAGAGAAAACAGGTAACACAGGAACCTCTAAAATGGAATTAATAAAATCTGACTGAATTGACCGAGTGGTTCATGTGAGCAAACACAAAGACACTGGCAAGAACTAAGAGAAGGCAAAAGAATAAATATAGCAAATAAAAAGTCCTGAGTCCTAACAGTTTAAGCATGAACAAGGTCTGCAGAATTACAAAGCACAAGTCTTGAGTTTCCTCCAGAAATGTACACATCACAATATTCCCCGAATCTCTTTTTTTTTGGCCTTCCTATGGTGGACAAACTTAGGAAACTTTATTTCTTTTTAACACTGTTTCTAAACAGTATCCCAAACATCACATGTGAAATTTATAAGAGAATTACAAAATAAAAACGCAAAACTGTAAAACAACCTGTTTGAGCTTGCAAAGGTAGTTCTGGTCAATCGGTTTATTTATTTACACTTTCATTATCTGACTCTGGCTCAAAATGATAAGACAAAACTGGTGCCATTGTTAGTGTTTACACCTGAGAAGCTGAAACTCACAGTTATGGAAAGGGGCGTGACATTTCTGAAACAAGCTAAAATTGGCAACCTGATCTAGGCGACCAATCAGAACACATTGCGCTTTTCGGAAGGAGGGGTTTTATAGAGACAGGTACTAAACAGGGTTGTGTTTCCCAAAAGCATAGTTAGCATGTTGGTAAACCATAACAACCATGCACCCCTGAGCATTAATGACAGACTGGAAAAAGAGGTGCTGCAATAATGAAAAATATGTAAAAAATAATAATAATTTTTTAACATTCAAGCATGAAAACCTATTCTACTAGACCCTAAAAACAAAACCAAGACTTTGTAAAAGGGCATAGGGTAGAGAGGGGGAAATCGCCCCACTGTTTTCCCAAAATAACCAATAGATAAAGTCAAGATATGTTGTTGCTATGGACGAAGTTGACAAGAGTGATGTATAAGTATTCACTGTGAAGCTAACACTAGTGACGTACCTGAGAGAAAACGGATTTCACAGTAAGTGATCTAATTTTCAGCATTAAGAAAAAAAGTGTTTTAAAGCTTGTTGTTTTGCACATCATTCACGAGTGCCTGGAAAACCGTGGGGGAGTTAGACAGTCCTAAAGGCATGACTAAATACTCAAAATGCCCCCTTGGGGTATTAAAGGTGGGTTTCCACTCACCCCCCTCGCTTATGCAAACCAAATGATATGCATTACGTAAGTCCAATTTTGTAAAGATGGATGCTCCCTGCAAACGCTCGAAGACTGAAGACATCAATGGCAAAGGATAGTTATTCTTTACCGTGATGTTGTTCAGCCCTCGGTAGTCAATAGACGTCGCAGAGAACCATCCTTCTTCCCCACAAAAAAGAACCCAGCCTTCCCTGGAGAAGAGGAGGGATGGATGAACCTGGCTGTTAGAGAATGAAAATTGTATGTCTCCATGGCCTCCCTTTCTGGAGCAGAAAGTGAGTATAACTTGCCCTTAGGCAGAGATGTACCTGGCAGTAGATCTACAGCACAGTCATAGGGATGATGCGGAGGAAGAGAATCAGCCCGGGACTTACTGAACACTTCCTTCAGGTCGAGATACTCATCAGGCACGTTTGACAGATTTATCGGCTCATGCAACAAAGAACAAGACACAGACCAACAAGCAGACACAAGACAGGAAGCATAACATTGATCACTCCAGGCTGAGATGGAACCATGGACCCAGTCAATTCTGGGATTGTGCCGAAGCAACCAGGGGTGGCCCAGAACTATGGATGCAGATGGTGACTCAGTGAGTAGAACGATAGTTCTTCAGTGTGATTTCTAGACGTGATGAGAGTGATCAGACCGGTAGGTGTAAGTGATGGCAGGGAGTTCTTGTCCGTTAAGTGCATTGATAGATATCGGGTGAGTGTGTGGAGTTATGGGAATCCGAAGGTCCATAAAATTACCTTCAGCCCCTGAATCCAGCAGAGCTTGGCAGTGATGACCTCCAGTTGCCCGGGAGTATTACCGGAGGAGAGTAACTGATGAGGCTTTTTCCATGGTAAAGCCACCCGACAGTAACCTTAGTGCAACTGTCGGGCTTGGTCTTTTACTGGACAATCCACCAGGAAATGTCCAGCTCCTCCACAGTACAAACAAAGTCCTCTCGCTCGCTGTTCTCTACCTACCTGCATGGGCTCGTGATCGAATGTAGAGCTGGCCGTATTCTTGGCACTAGTTGTATAATACTCGGAGTGTTGAAGACCCGGAGTTTGGCGTGTCCGTTGATCTTGACGTTGAAGACACGCAATGCTAACTCAATTAATCCATCCAGACTAGTGGGAAGCTCCAAAGTGAAGATCTCTTTCTCAATGCGATCAGCCAGCCTATGCAGGAACATGTCCCACTGTGCCGCCTAGTTCCATTTGCACTCTGCCGCCAATGTCTGGAATTCAATAGAATAATCAGAGACGGGTCTGTTGTTCTGACGGAGGTCGGCAAGCACGCATGCCACCTCGCGAACCGCCACAGTGCGATCAAAGACCCGCCTCATCTCCTCAGAGAGAGCATGGAACGAGGTGATTAGACAACACCGCCATTCCTCATTGAGCTGCGCGCCCTAATAACAGCGTTATGACAAATGCCTCCTTTGACTCTTGGGTGGAAAATGTCTGTGGCTGGAGAAAAAAGAACAGAGAACATTTAGTTGAAAATGCTATGCAATAGTTGGGCTCACCGTGTAACACTGGTGTGGGTAGGCGCAGCTCAGGCTGACATTCGGTAGTAGGAGTGGGGGGAACTGGCGGTGGGGCTGGCGCAGTGGGAACAGTTAGTTGACGAAGTTGGTTGGTGAGCTCGTACACCTGCGTCACCTAGACCTGTACCGCATGACCCGTAGCTGCCATCTGTTCCTCTTGGCGATCAATGCGTGAATTGCTGTGGGATAGAAATTTCTGCAGACTCTCCCCTCTCGCTGAATCCATTTGTGGTCAGATCGCTCTGTCAGGTTTGGTCTAGAAGTAGAGTCGGATTCAAATGTGAATGAAACAAGTTTATTGAATTAATATCAAATGTAGCACTAGGGTAATGAGCACTAGAAAAGTTCTAGTCCGAAGAAATGTTGGTAATGTTGGAAACATGTTGGAAAAAAATGTTGGCTGCGGTACAGAGCAGCGCAGGGCAACAATCTTTGTGCAACAATCCTCAGTGGAATTCCTCGGGAACGAGCAGGGATCCAGGAACAGACACTCCAAACAGGAACACGGAGACAAAAAAACAGGGACACGAACAGAACTGGACTAGACTATAAAAACCCAACGATCTGACAACAAAGGATGGAAATCACAGACATTAAATAGCCGAGCTAGATGAGCCTAAAGCTGGCAGCTGGCGCTGTAGTGATCAGACAATCAGCAGACACCCCCACAAATAATCACGCACACACACCCACACAGGACAGATAATGTGTCACTGAATCCATGAACTGTGACACAGCTAGCTAGTTAGCTAGACAGTTAGCATCAGCTAACAATATTTTTCAGATAGGCTGATTTTCAGCATGTTTCATTAATAAATATTCATATTTGATTCGATTTGGCTTTTAATTTTAAGCTAAAACTGCTTGAACTCTGATTTTGTTGTAAATACAAAGCAAATAGCTTTTTTCAGAATGGGGGCCTTTACCCAACCTGTGGTACAAATATTTTTTTTGTTACAAATCTAATAACATGACACTTCTGGACATTTTTCACACTTGGTTCATAATTTATGTAATTGTCACTGAAACCTATAACTTCTAGACACATTTAACTTTTGTTTCACAGAAAAAAATTACACAGTCCTTAAAGGGATACTCCACTTTTTTTTGAAATAGGCTCATTTTACAACTCCCCCAGAGTTAAATAGTTGAGTTTTACCGTTTTTGAATCCATTCAGCCGATTTTCTGATATTTTGAAGAATATCAGTAACCAGACAGTTTCTGGTCTCATTGACTTCCATAGTAGGAAAAAATATACTATGGGAGTCAATGAGACCAGAAACTGTCTGGTTACTGATATTCTTCTAAATATCAGAAAATCGGCTGAATGGATTCAAAAACGGTAAAACCCAACTGTTTAAAGGGGGGTGAAATACTCAGTTTCACTCAATCTCATGTTAATCTTGAGTACCTATAGAGTAGTATTGCATCCTTCATATCTCCAAAAAGACTTTAGTTTTATTATATTTATAAAAGAAAAATAGGCTGTACCGAGTCTTTCCGGAAAAACCAGAGCGGGTGGAGGCGTGCCGTGTCGCGGGAGCGCGCGAAGCTTTTGCGTGTGTTGTAAACAGACAGACTCGTGGTTTATGAGGACATGATTTAGTTTTACAATAAACAAACTGACACCTACAGTGGCCAGCTAAACAACTGTATTTAAACACACAAACACACACCATACATCGCATGCTCCCTCGATACATTAACTGTACTGATCATGTTGTTTGCTTGCTGTGCTTAGCTTACACGCCGATAGTTAACAACACACAGACATTTGAAGCAGTTTTACTCACCGCCTGCGGTTCCGTGAACCTTTATCGTTGGGACTGCTCCATCTTTAAGTATTAGGCGATCTGCAAATCGTCGAACTGTGCCTTGTTTATAAAACTATTAGCAGCTGAAATGAAGGGAACAAATAAGAACACTTGTGCAACTCCGTTGCTGCTCTGGAAAAACAAAATCCATCCACAGGTCCCTTAACTCTGGGTTCTTTGGACATTTGTGCAGTGTTGTCTTGCCCTGGCAACCAAAAACACACTTTTTGGTGCCATTTTTTTGATTGCAGCGCAGCAGAGCACAGCGGTCTGATGGACGCTCTCGTACGCTCTAGGCTACAGCTGCGCACGCCCTTCCGAGAGAAGTGCCTTAAGACCCGTATAAGGAAATTCCGCCCACTCTGACGTCACGTAGTTACGTATTCGAAAAAAACTTTCCGAAACTTGTGACAAACGGGAAGGATTATTTTTGGAAACAGAAATACTCCATCAAACTTACAACTTAATTTTTGAAACTTTGTCCATGTTTACCATGGTAATCCAACTCTTTAACAGTGTAAAAAACTCACTATGCATGAAACAGCATTTCACCCCCCTTTAACTCTGGGGGAGTTGTAAAATGAGCCTATTTCCAAAAAAAGTGGAGTATCCCTTTAAGGGGGTCATTTCCCCCCACTCTATCATGGCCTCTTTAAAAATAATCCAATTGGGTTCAGAATGGTGTACAGCATCTACCATCAGGAGCTATCTGGACAAATGGTTGCAAATAAGAATATATATATATATATATATATATATATATATATATATATATATATATATATATATATATATATATATATATATATATATATATATATATATATATATATATATATATATATATATATATATATATATATATTATATATATATATATATTTCTTATTTGCAACCATTTGTCCAGATAGCTCCTGATGGTAGATGCTGTATTTTTTTTTTTTTTTGACAGTAATTTAAAATATATTGACAACAATCTGGACAACTTGTGCGCAATTGTGTTTTCCGGCACAAAACAATGAACAATGACAAGTCTTGATGTCCGATTCACTGACAAATTACTATGATCTGGTTCTTGTTAATGAGTCTGTATGAGGCGGCCTTGAACTGGCTTGAGTTAGCGATTTGAACCAGACTTAGAGGCAATTTTTCAGCTATATTCAATTTGAAATTAAAAACAATTTTGGAAGTCCATGCAGCATAAACAGGATGAAATATTATTTCAAAGCCATTTTGTCACTTGTCAGATGAAATGGAGTAGATTAAATCGTCCAGCTAAACTATGTTTGAGTTATTATATTCTGTTTATATTGTATCATTGTTTGCTGTTGAGGAAAAAGTTAAAATATCGCCTTTTCCCTTGAGGGAACGAGCAACCCATAATTTTCACACATGGCGTATGACAGTCAGTCTGCACTAGTAAGACAGTGAACATCTGAGTCTGAACCATCTGGACATCACTGATGTACCTTGGCAGCTGTGCTTGGATAATCACAGACCGTAAACACACAGTAGCCTATATACAAACAATAATGAGCTGTGTTAGACAGCCAAAGGACAGCTCTGAGATATGTGCGCTGTGCCTCGTCGCTACAGATGGCCACGTTAGATCATGATGCCTTAAATCTACTTTTAGCTTCACAAGGATCAAGCAGCCAAATGGTTCACTTCATCCTACGCTTAATGGAAATGGCCACGGTTCTCCAGTGGAGTGAAAAATACAACATATAATTTATATGCTCATGGCATGAAAGGTGTCAAATATTTTAAGGCATACCTTTTCATATTTAAAAACTCAGCAACAGTGTTGGGAGTAACGCGTTACAAAAGTAATGCATTACAGTAACATATTACTTTTTGCTGTAACGCAGTAGTGTAAGGCATTACTAATCAATTTTCGGTAATATTTTACTCGGTACATGTTCAGTAAGGCTTGCGTTACAAGTTACAACAGACTTTTAGTTTTAATTGTAAAAAAATAAAATAAAAAAAATAGCCTACACAGCAAGACCGCGAGACAAGCAGGCTAAATTACCTGTTCGTGGTCATTCAATAGCCGCGTGTGGTGTCCAAGTCTGTTAATAAAAACTATATGGCAGCGTCTGATATATTTGTATAGCGATTTATTTTTTACAGGAGTGCCGTGAGGTATGATTTCGGCCTCTGTGCTCGCGCTGGCCAGTGGAGAAGCGGCTAATGGTGAAGATGGCATGAAGAAGACTGTGCATTCGCGAGATGGACGTATGCGCATTAGGCTATTCGTTCTGTGTTTTCTTTCTAAACAGTTAGGCTATGTTTATTTGGTGTTTTTCATGTTTTCATCACGCAATCATGTTTTTGATGCGGTGGTGACGCGTTCATTTAAGGGCAGCGGCGCTGCCGATAGCACCTAAAGGCTGATTTATACTTCTGCGTCGTTGTCTGCGTTGAAGCGCAAGAGCTGTCACAAAGAACCGGCAAAAGCAATGATTATGAATATGTCAAATATAGCAAGGAGACATTTTACTTGTTTATTAATAAAGGCAGGATGAAGTTGACGATGCTGACTCGTGATCTTCACAGTAGGAGTGCGCCAGAGAGAAATGCACATTTCATTTCATAAGCAGAGAGCAGTCTTTTTTCTTTCGTTTTGAATTGTTCTGTTTTACAAGTAGACATTTCATTATACATATATTTTTCAGGTCCGTGAATAGGCTAACTTATGCGCTGAGTTTCGGTTCATTTATGAGTGAATTGTCCTCCGTGTCCTGATTAGGCCTATTTATAATCGTCTGCTATATTTAACCTACTTCTTATTTATATTTTGGTTTATAATTGGTTGATGAAACATAGATTAAAATTAAGATACAATTAATACAAAACGAAATTCACTTTAAAGAAAGGCTTTGTGTCATTCTGTGTAAGGTCTCTTTGGAAGTTTTAAAGCAGTCTTTTAGTGCCGCTTCAGAGCGCTCGCGTCCGTAACGGAGAACTGTCACGTCTGTAACATTGTTTTTTCCTCATAAATGCGAACATGAAAAATAAAATAAAATTAATATTTTATGTTCTGTCTGTGGAGAGCCAACCCTTCTTCATCCGATTTGCGCAGTGTAATTCACAAAATTACAACAACAAAAATCGTTGTCTCCTAAAAGTTAAAGATTTTTTTTTGTCACGCATGACTGTCTATTTCCTTAAATATAAAATGCATGTGTAGACTGATATTTTTCTAATGTCTGGACTCCTTTCAGGGAGGAGCCTATGGATAAACAGACTTTTTAATATTTTGGTGTATTAATGCATTTTCTGAGAATTTATTTTTCAAGTTTTGACAGTAGCCTCCATAACGCTGGAATTCCCAAATTTTAAAAAATTTATCCTCAACTTGTTTTTTGGTGTCTACGTATTTTATAATGTTAAGTTAACTTCAAATAATACTAATAGTAATTTAAAGATGTGGTAGCATTGGATCTGGTATGGATAACACTGGGAGTTGGAAGGGGTGTGTCGCGATTCTGCAGGTTTGTGGATCTGAGTGTCGCGATTTCGGTTTCATATCGCATATCGTTAAAGCCCTAGTCATTTTAGAATGTTAAGTTCTACTTCTGTATATTTATTTTGGTGAAAGTAACTCAAAAGTAATACAGGAGTAATGTAACGCATTACAATTCTGAGACAGTAATATTGTAAGGTAATGAATTACTTTTAAATAACAGTAACATGTAATATATAATGTATTCCAGTTTGGAAGTAACTTGCACAACACTGCTCAGCAATTAGTCTATGCTTCTAGGAAATTGGTTCAAATAACATGTGGAAGATGTTAAATCACTATAAAAAGCTATACTTTAAAGGGACAGTTCACCAAAAAATGTAAATTCTGTCATCATTTACTCACCCTCAAGTTGTTCCAAACCTGTATGAATTTATTTCTTCAGCTGAACACAAAATAAGATATTTTGAAGAATATCAGTAACCAAACGTATTTGGTTCCCTGAGAGCAGGGAACAAGTATTGCATAGTTAGTGGGAAAACTCCTTTTCTCGAGAATATTGAAGCCAAGGTTACGTTAGTAACCGAATACGTTACCTTTCGAGAATGTTCACTTTGTATTGCGTAGCTATACCGTAGGGGGAACCCATTTTATAACGCTGTGCTTTTAGCTAGCAACTTTGCCCTGAACCATTTGCTGGGGCCAAGTAGCCCGAGGTCAACAGTAAAGTTTAAAAGTCACAATTCACCCTAGGACCAGACAAGGTATGTCCCTTTATTAAGGTATAATGTTGCAGAGGCTCTGGGCTGAGGCCTTTAGATAGAAAGTACCCATACCTCTAGGTTATAGAATCTCACAAATGTGGATGGTGATGGCCAGCCTGCCGCCGCACAGATGTCTTTGATTGGTACACCACTGGACCAAGCCCATGAGGAGGCCGTGCCTCTAGTGGAATGAGCTCTAACACCTATGGGGCATTGAAGGCCCATGGAGATGTAGGCTAGAGAGATAGCGTCTACTATACATCTAGAAAGTCTCTGTTTTGTGACCGCCAGACCTTTAGTTTGGCCACCAAAACACACAAAGAGCTGTTACGACTGTCTGAAAGTGGCGGAGTGCTCCAGATAGATTCTTATTCAGAACAGATTCAAATTATTATCATCTTCTGACGGGGCAAGAGCTGATAGCAATATTACCTGGGCTCTGAATGGTGTTGAGAGCACCTTAGGAACAGTAAAGTTTAAAAGTCACAATTCACCCTAGGACCAGACAAGGTATGTCCCTTTATTAACTCTCTAGGCGCCACGGTCGAGTTTACTCGACAAGATGCCTCACTGAATAAAACGGCCGATTTTGTCAAATTGGGTGTCAAATTTCGTTCGACATTCCCTCCACTGGATGGCAGACATGTCATAATTCATCCCCGACTCAAAAAACGTCATGTTTCGATAAAAAATGTTCGAGTTACAGCGCATTGAATCAGTGCGATCAAAAGCGGAGCTAGTGTGAGAGTGAGCCATTTCATCAGAGCCTCTCCGCGATCGCGGCGACATTATTTTGGTGGAGACTTTGTCTATTATGACTGGGTATGTTATACGAGGTCGAAGTATTCATAGTACAGTTAGGGGGCAACGTGAAGGCAGGGTGTCGAGTCGCAATAGTATGCATACTCGGCGCGCACGCGAGGCAGATCTGGCCGCGCTCGCGCTGGCTCGTATCATCCCTTATGATCTGTGCTTTGCCGAGTGATCTTTTGAACTAAACAGGTCTTGTCTACTTGTGTTTGTGTGTCATATGGATAAAATATGCCCCAAACATGGAATCAGAGTGCCTAATGTATGTAGTAAATGGAAAATCTCTACAGCAAAAGGCCAATCACTACATGCATACGGTTTGTTCTACCATTTATTAGTAATCATTTACACAATTTGTTTACTACTTACTATATACCTGAGCATTCAGTATTGTGCAATATAGCATACAGAATGTGATGGACATTTTTGGGGAAAAGAAATGCTGCATTTTATCATTTAAACATGTGACTTTTCATGAAAATTCTATAATCCAAGATTGCTGCCACAATATGGTGTCATAATATGCAAATTAGATGGGGAACTTAAATCCATACATAAACTTTGGGTCATCCTTAATATTTCTCTAATTTACAGAAAGTATCTATCTTGTTTCACTTTTAAGATAAAGTCTTTTGAAATTAAGATGTCAAAATCGAATGTTTTAGGAAAAAACCTCTGGCGCCTAAAGGGTTAAGGTATAATGTTGCAGAGGCTCTGGGCTAAGGCCTTTAGATAGAAAGTACCCATACCTCTAGGTTATAGAATCTCACAAATGTGGATGGTGATGGCCAGCCTGCCGCCGCACAGATGTCTGTGATTGGTACACCACTGGACCAAGCCCATGAGGAGGCCGTGCCTCTAGTGGAATGAGCTCTAACACCTATGGGGCATTGAAGGCCCATGGAGATGTAGGCTAGAGAGATAGCGTCTACTATACATCTGGAAAGTCTCTGTTTTGTGACCGCCAGACCTTTAGTTTGGCCACCAAAACACACAAAGAGCTGTTACGACTGTCTGAAAGTGGCGGAGTGCTCCAGATAGATTCTTATTCAGAACAGATTCAAATTATTATCATCTTCCGACGGGGCAAGAGCTGATAGCAATATTACCTGGGCTCTGAATGGTGTTGAGAGCACCTTAGGAACATAGCCGTGCCTCGCTCTGAGCACGACTCTGGAGTCGCCAGGCCCAAACTCAAGGCATGCGTGCTTATGGAAAGCACTTGCAGGTCGCTTACTCTTTTGACAGACGCCAGCACTAGCAGGAGTGCGGTTTGAGGTTAGCCGTCTGGAGTGGCCAAACGGGCTCCCCTAAGGACCCTGAGGATCGTGGATAGATCCCAGGAGGGGGCCAGTATGGTGGATAGATCCCTCAAGGGGGCCAGAAGGCTCAACCCGCCTCGGCCCCCCTCTGTCCCCCTTGAGGAAACGAATGACCAGGTCACTTTTCCCCATGGAATGGCCGGCTACAGGGGCGTGAAAAGCCGCTATGGCCGCCACATATACTTTAAGCGTGGAGGGGGTCCTGCCCGTGTGTGTTGTGTGCTCTTTGTGTCCAGCAGCTCCTGAAGAAAGGAAAGTACTAGAGGTACTTTACATATGTGTGGGTCTACGTTTCGTGCTGCACACCAGCTTGCGAACGCTGACCATTTGAGGGCATAGAGACGTCTAGTAGACGGTGCTCTAGCTTCAATCATGGTATTTTGGTCTCCTTCTAGGAGGTCCCTGGGTACCCATTGCGAGGCCATAAATGTAGGGCCCACAGATCTGGGGATGCCAGACTGGCCCTTTCGCCTGCATGAGGAGGTCTTAACTTAGCGGTATGGGCGAGGGAACTGCCTTCAGCAGCCAGGTCTGGGAACCAAGTTTTGGATCTCCAGAGGAGGGTT
This sequence comes from Chrosomus eos, assembly GCA_036326025.1. NCBI lineage: Eukaryota > Metazoa > Chordata > Actinopteri > Cypriniformes > Leuciscidae > Chrosomus > Chrosomus eos. Next base: position 27,867,610 of record CM070824.1, on the reverse strand, counting down.
ATGAGGAGGACTGATTATTTACTCTCCCTGATCCACTCAATGACCTGTGGGAGCATCGAGACTGGAAGGAACACACAAATGGGCCAGTTGTGGGCTAGCGCGTCCCTTTTCTTCTAAAAGAATATTGGGCATTCTGAATGGCCGTTTCATAAGGGCCTTGTTCAGGTGTGTGGGATATAAAATTGGAATGAGGCCGCCATCCATCTTCAAAACGAGGAAGTAGCGACTGTAAAAGCCTGACTCGCTTAATGATGGGGGAACTGTCTCGAGAGCTCATTTTATTTAACACTTTGGTGCGAAGGACTTGAGATACGTTGCTTCCCACTGATGTCTCGACTACTGCGTGAAAGCGCGAAGGTCTGCGAGCGAACTGGAGCGAGTAGCTTCGCTTTATTGTTTTCATTACCCAGTCTAATACCCGTGGATGGCCTGCCAGGCCTCAGCCCGTCTGGCTAGGGGTTGAATGAAATCAGGGGGCGGGCTGCTGTTTGACGGCAACCCGACCGCCCGAACATTGAGAGCTAGAAAAATATTATTTTCGAGTGTTTTTTGGGTTTGCTATAAAGGCAGCTTTTGTTACCAGTGGCGCGTGCTTTGTAACGGGCCTGGTGACTGATTTTTGAACATTTTCAGCCAGCCAAACTTGTAAGGGGAAAACACTTTAGGCAATAGTGGCGGCTTAAGAATGGGAACAGTTGATGGGCCCTATTGACTTCCATAGTAAGGGGAACAAATACTATGATAGTGAACTATCTACTATTGGGTGAACTATCCCTTTCAGCTAAATTATGTACTATGGTCACCTGACAATACAAATTCTGCCATCAATTACTTACTCACATGTTTTTCCAAACCTGTATTACTTTCTTTCTGCAGATTGTTTGTGTGAAGCAGATTGTTTGAAGAATGTTCACAGTAAAAATAGCAACCACAGGCTGTCAAGCTGCAAAAAAGATAAAAGCAACAATAAAAAAAAAAAAGCCATGAACACTTTGGAAGAGACCCGAATCATTTTTTTATCATTTGAAAATCCTTTTTATTAGTGCAAATGACATTTGAGAATTATGGTGAAAATACTTTTTTAACACATGCAAAATGAATTGTAGCAAAGTTAAAGTCTCAGGAAAGAAGGAGGCGGGAACCGGTGAATGTTCAACATAATTTTAATGACCAAAATACACAATCAATAATATGAAAGTAAACAAAAAAACACAACATAAAGTCCAGGACTGGTCCTCTCTCATCTTGCACTGACATCACTCCTTTTATCCTCCCGGGTCTCCTTCCGTGAGACTCGAGACCTGTCCACTCCATTCCCACGGCTCTCGGCCACGACCTGCTTGAACCATAAAAAAAACATTATACAAATTACGTATTTATAGTTTATAGTTGTCTCTGCATATTGAGCGGGTATAAAAGTATTTTAATATTGAAAATATGGCTTTGAAGTCACTGATGCAAGACATTGTTTAAAGAGGAGAATTCTAATTGTAGGTATCAATCCCTTAATGAAGAACCACAGGATATTTGGTCTCTCATTACCAATGTAATGAGTTTTCTGAAGTAACATCTGAGATACAGACAGTAAAGGTCACAAGGACAAAGCAATATGTTGTTTTTCATTTTGTTTAATTTACTCATTATTAATTTGTTATTGTGATCTTGATGATAAACTTGAGGTGGTTTTCGAGAAAAACTGCAGTGCCCATAGTAAATATGATAATTAACATAATTTACCAAACCAACAATTCAAAATGTGAAATGAGTTTTGGAAACACAGATGTGAAGTGAATAAAAGTTATTTGGTCCATGTGGAGCCCGGCAACAAATACGAAATGATTTTATCCATGTATTCAGTCATTCCTCCAAAATAGAATCCATTAGAAAAGAAAGAGTTTACGAGATAACACGCTGAATGGGGAATGAAAAATGTAATTGCACTATGAATCAAGAGAAATCCACTGCAATTCCTCATACACATAGGACTCTGATAAGAACGGTCCTGGGAACAAAGGGCAGAGAGGCTAATTTATTTTTTCTCAACTATCTCATGCATAACACAGTTCTCATGGTTTTCAGTCTGACCTCTATGAGCAACACTTAAGTAGCTGTAGCGTTCTTTTTCCCCATTGAAATGTCACACCATGTATTTCACCAATACATGTACAGCAATAGTGGTGCTAATAACCTCCACCGATCATGTGCATAACTTTACAACAGTATATAAATTGCTCTCCAGCTTCAAACAAATTACAATTAAAATCCTGATGGTCAAACTGAGACTAATCTGATTCTGTTATGCTTCTCGGCTTCATGAAAGCTGAAAGATACTGGATCAAAGGAACTTTACAGTGAAGAATATATATTTGAAAATCATATTTGAAATCTCAGTGCATACTTGCATACATTCTTTCATGTTTGATGTCAGCTGTTTTGTTGTTTTATGTCATCTAAATATAATAAAATTACGGTCACACTTTAGATCAGGGTCCAATTCTCACTCACTATTAACTAGGACTTTTGCCTCAATAATCTCCTAATTACTGCTTATTATTAGTTAGTACGGTTGTTGTTAAGTTTAGGTATTGGGTAAGATTAAGCTGCTGAAAATTCAGTGTTGCCAGCACAGAAATAAATTACATTTTAAAATATATTAAATTCAAAATTATAATATTTCACAATTGTATTGCATTTACTTCTGAATCAAACAAATGCAGCCTTGGTGAGCATAAAATACTTCTTTCCAAAAAAAAAAAAAAAAAAAAAACAGACCATAAATATCAAAACACAGCAAATATGGGAACTGGAAAAAAATGGTAACAAAATGAGCACCCAAACAAAACATCGACAAGACTCAACAGCAAACACTAGAAACACTAGGGTTTTAATACTAGAGGCAAACAAGACACACCCGGGAATAATCACAGAACTGATCAACTAAAAAAACTACAAAGGACTACAATAATGGCACACATGACAGGAAACTAAACTAGGGTCAAATGCAGACTAAAAGTCCTATTAACAAAACACATGAAACAACAAAGTCAGGGAACACATACCAATATAAATTTCCAGATTAACTAAATTTTCAGAATAAAATTCCAAACCTGCCACCAAAACATCTGGGTTCTTTGTTGGGTGTTCTGATGCATATTTAGGCAGATGCTATGGTCTTTTGTGCTGTTACTCAGGCATTATATAGTGGTTGCTAATGTGCAGTTCTTAAATATAAACTTATGATATTATGAGCCCACCAAAAAAAGTCTTATCACATAACAGTACAACCTATACTTAACAATTCTGAACTAAGAAACAAATCAACTATATACGTTAAACCCATAATATGTTTGTCTAAAACTTGTGTATTGTGTATTGTGTCTTGTGCTTGTGAATGAACATGGTCAAATGGTGTAGCAGAGATTGTTATAGTGTTAAAGGCCATTGTGAGTCTGACACTGAGCTTGCTTCCTTGTACCTCGTCTGTCATTTTAATGTCATAATACCTATACATTCCTCTTTTCAAGATCTGCATGAAAAAGTAGACCTACAAATTGCTGCCTGCTTTCATCAGGCATTAGATCATTTCATTAGATCAGCCGGAACCGGGAACACTTCCCATAATTCCTGATGTACTTTGTACATCATAAGAAGGATGGCGTCTACGCTAATATTAGTCTCTCTGTTTATCCCGAGGTTTACCGCAGACCGCCGGGCATATCCAGATCTGATGAAGGACCATCACATGGACACGACGACACGCATTATCAGGGCTGTGAAGGCCCATGGACACCTCACCACTCATCTCCTCACCGGCCGGATGACCCTACCCAACCAGATGAACTGGATAATATCGTGAAAGTTCTGATCCCATCTGACTCCTGACATTATGCTGCCTAACTCATAATCATACACTGTTCATTCGTTGGCCAAAGGAGGACTGGCCCCCCGACTGAGCCTGGGTTCTCCCAAGGTTTTTTTCTCCATTCTGTCACCTGATGGAGTTTTGGTTCCTTGCCACTGTTGCCTTCGCCTTTTGGCTTGCTTAGTTGGGGACATTTAATTTTCAATTGAACAATACTATTACAACATTGTTTTCCTGTTATCTCTGTAAAGCTGCTTTGAAACAATTTGTATTGTAAAAAGCGCTATATAAATAAAGGTGACTTGACTTGACTTCATTTCAGGTCCATAGTCTGTCTCCGTTTGAAGGAAAATTAATATAAATTTGTTTCTAAAATGTTCTTTCATCCCACTAAAGTGCTATTACATTAGCTATTCAAGAACATTATTTGCAGCCAAATGGAATACATATTGAATTATTAAATATTTCTATTCCCTTTGTGAACCTGATGCTGATGGTAAATTGAGTCACAATTCAAGATTGCAATCAAAATCCTAGTGCCAAATGGCAGGCTAGACAATTCCTACATGCCTTAGCTGCCACATAAGAGAAGTCTCCAAATAAAGCACGCAAATTGTTTCATCCCAATAGGTCAAAACAGATGAAGCCACCAGACGTCCAAGCTGCCTGCGACTGTCACATTCACCTCCTTCATCTGTGTCTTCACTACACTTCCCAGCATTCCCGGTCATCATCACCTGCACCTGCACCTCATCATGATCACCGTCACCTGTGTCCCATCACCAGCATGGACTATAAAACACTCACTCTCCCTGCAGTCACTGTCTGATCTCGTCATTCCATGACTCACAGACTCACCTTCTACCCACCTGCTACCTACCTGTTCCATATCCTTCTGGATCCGTCGAAACCTCAGAGTGACTGCACACCTTCTACCTGCAAGAAAGAAAAGGACATTACTCATTCAGCTAAGCTTGTGACAAGTTTCCATATCATCTAATTCATACCTGTTATCTCCGGCTGTGATTCCATCCTGTAATAAACTTTATGTTATATTAACTTACCATCTCGTCTGTACCTTCTGTGAGCCTGACAGCGACATAGTGTGAGATTAATAGAGTCTCAGAGACCTCTCTTAACGGGAGCATTCATATGCGCACACATTTTGAAAGTCTGCTCCCCATCTCTTCAGTCTATATATGTTTAGTAGCATATGGAAGCAATCAGCAAACACTAGGATCTGCTCTTATATAGAGCATAAAGACTGAGAGACTAGAGTTGTACTCCTCCTCTACCTGTCCCTTTCCTTGTTTGGCTATTTATTTGTCTCTTGCTTTCGTATGTCTATTGTCTATTTTTTTCTGCCTGAAGCTGTGGTCGTTCAAAATCACCTTCTCATATTCTTAAAACAGAGACACACACAGATTCACCGGCCCTGCACAATTCTCAACCTCTTAAAGTACAAATTCACAGACTGATCCTATATGGTATTGGCTGGTTTTATTAAGACGAGTGCCACTATTACTTTTGTTCATACTAAAAGCTTTCTAAGGGATCTAGTTTTCATCTGCCAGTCTAGCAATCACCTAGCCTGGTTAAAACCAGACCCTTCTCAGTTTAAACTGAGTTTGGATCTGGCAAAGCTTCATAGACAAATCATTTCCAAAGGGGCGTCACCAACGGACGTCGCTCAAATGCCTCTGGGCCAATTGGATAGACCTAAAACCAATCAGAGCGATGAAGGAGATGACGTATGCAGAGCGTATGCAACGAGCAGACACTGATTAGCTACTTGCTCTACGTTTATTTAAAATTAACAGGAAGACAACTGGAAGTGAATGTGCTTTCCATTAAAGGTATTTAACACTTTGAGTCTATTTTCTAGTTTGTTTTGGATGAACTAGAGTGGTGGACTTAGAAAATTTGATGATGGGTCCTGTCTCGACTTTTTGACTATTTTAGGATCGCCTCAGGGCGCTTCAGAGTGTCTTTCTACGAGCATACTGAAACATGTCCTAAAACAACACTTAACATTAGCTCTCAAAACTGTGCAATCCACCGAGTGATTAGTGGTGTAAGTTGATGTTCCAAAACAAGTAGCGTAGCGAAATACAGTTTCTGTTGTGTTTTATTTGCCATTTTTTAAAATCCCATTGATGTCTGTTGGAGCCTCAGTGCTCGTTGATATTACTGCGCCCCCGATACCGAAAGGGGTCTGTTTACATTTGGTTGTAGTCTTTTCGCTCGGTTCTCCGTCTCTCAGGCGGCTAGCGTGAGCAGAGCAACTGTGGAAAAGTGGTTGTCGCCATCAAGTGGTCGGGAGTGTGCTAATGCTTCAGACTCAAATATCCAGTGGAAGTTTATACGCGGTTGTGAGGTATCTGAAAAAATAGTTCCACCATAGGAAATAACACGGATTGAAAGCATACATTGCGCCGATATATTTGTTTTTAATCATCAACGAGCACCACTAACCACTCGGTGAGTTTCACAGTTTTGGAAACTAATGTTAAGTGTTGTTTTAGGACATGTTTCAGTATGCTCGTAGACAGCCACTCTGAAGCGCCCTGAGGCGATCCTAAAATAGTCAAAAAGTCGAGACAGGACCCATCGTCAAAATTTCTAAGTCCACCACTCTAGTTCATCCAAAACAAACAAGAAAATAGACTCAAAGTGTTAAATACCGGAATTATCCTTTAAATAAATCACACACAATAAACAAAACCTAATGAACTTTGCAATTTAGACGCGCAAACTGCGTCGGTGCGGTGAGAGACGTAGCCTACGCCTCGTGTAGATTCAGCTTGAAGTCGTTCATCCTCGGATGCTGCGCAGCGCGCGCTGTTACAAAAACCCGTGCACACAGGCAAGCGAAATGGGGTCTTGCGCACTGAGCGCGTCATTTTTGCCCAGCTCACCTTCGCGCTCGTGCGGACGCGTCGAGTATAAACAAGGCTATACTCCGTGTCAGCGCGCGCTCTCCCGAATCATCTCTAGCAGAAGCACCACTAACTCCGCCTCCGTTTCCCTCGTAAGCTGATATTAGTATTTAAACGTTCTCTATGATAAATGTTTGTGAAAAAAATATTTTAATAACATGGTTTTGGCGGTTATAGAGTTCTAATGACGGTACAACGTCACACCTCTAATCCATCTTTGTAAATGTACAAAATCTGCTTCACCGTCGCTGCGCTGTCGTCATCGTGTAAAGCCCGCCCCAACGTTTCTGATTGGTGCCGCGATTTCGCCGGATTGGAAATGGACTTCAATGAGCTCTTTGCCAGACTAACTTTCAGAGCAAATCTAAATTTGCCGGAAGTTGTCTGGGTTTTCCCAGGCTAGCAATCACCCAGAACACCCTTGGGGTCACGCTCTATTGACCCATAAGACACCGCAGAGGAACCAACCAGAACGCCCTAGAATTATAATTTTACATGAGAGTGAAACAATCATGTTCTTCAGAAAATGAATCTTTTTATTTATCACAGCCACTGATGCTGTGTCCATCTTAAAATGATGCAAAATGTAACCGTGAGAGAGCTCAACATGTTCTTCTGTCCACTATATCACTATTCTAAGTCATGCTAAATCAACATTTTTCCAGAGAGTAACCCTCATCATCACAGACAGTCTAACAGAGAGAGCTACATGTCTTCCAGCCATTGATGACAGGGTCATTGTTTAAACAGACACACATGTGAACCTTCGGCTTGAATACTCAATAACAGCAATGAAACGTTATACCCTGCACCTAAAGTTGCCCACCTTGCAATGATATGGCCACTGTGTCATATGGCAATGATTTGCTTAGAAAGTTAACCAACCCAGCCATTATAATGGTTTAAGTAAGTGATACATAGAGCAACCTGAATTCCTCACTGGGGAAATAATATCAATAATGGTCTTTATTTGCTTACAGTTGAGAGTTTTCAAGCAGAAAGTTTGCAATTAGGTGGCCAGGACCTCAGGGAACTAACAACAATCAACTGATACTCAAACAATTAAAACAATTATATTACAAGAATATGAATTAATAATGCAAGATTAAAACAGTATTTTAAATTATGTTCATATTAAATGATTAGATAATTTACTGAACCCCATGTCATCTAAGATGTTCATGAATTTCTTTCTTGAGTCAAAAAGAAATTAAGGTTTTTGAGGAAAACAATCCAGGATTTTTCTCCGTATAGTGGACTTCAATGGCAACCAATGGGTTGAAGGTCCAAATGGGCTCCTTGCACGTAACTACTTCCTTACCGGAAATGCGGCCTTGTCTTTTCCGGCGCTATTCTACACTATGAGATGAGATGTTTACAAGAGTTGCCGAAACTTACAATAACGGACGTATATCGCCTTTGTGTCCTCCTCCAAATCACCTACAAGCAAATTAGAGAGAAGGGCTTTAAAATGTATGCCTCTTCATATATCCACGGATATGAAGGTAAGTCTATATATCTCAAACTTTATGGCTTACGTTAGTTTGCTAGCTTACATTAGGCTAATAAACAACCCAGGGCTGACAGAATATGCGTGTTATAATGTTGTACTGTTTTCTAGTATTAGGCGGAAAATGTCTACGTTGTCTATGTACGCCTTCAGACCGGAAGAGAGCGAGCCGTATTTACCCGTTGCGGACATGACGTCAGGTTGCTATGTGCAAGTAGCCCATTGCAGTTTCAATGCAGCTTCAAATGGCTCTACATGACCCCAGCCAAGGAAAAAGGGTCTTATAGAGAAACGATTCGTTCGGTCATTTTCTAAAAAACCCCATAAAAATATATATACTTTTTAACCACAAATACTCATCTTGCTGTAGCTCTGCGATGCGCCCCGCATTACGTAATCACGTTGGAAAGGTCACGCGTGACGTAGGCAGAATTACCGCAGTATAGGGCGAAAAACTCCCATATAATTTTCTCCCCGACATCGTTGGTTTATCTTTTTTTTGTAAAGGGCATTTGACTTCGTCTTTGCACGTTTGCTTTGTAAACACTGGATCGGTACTTTCACCTACGTCGCAATTTACCTTTTCAACATGATTACGTAATGGTTGGGGCATCGCATTTGCAGTTAAAACATAGGCCTATATACAATTTATTTTATTTTTTTAGAAAATGACTGACCGGTTCTCTAGATAAGACCCTTCATCGGCTGGGATCTTATAGAGCCATTTGAAACTTGCATTAAAACTGCAATTTGGACCTTCAACCCATTGGCATTGAAGTCCACTATATGGAGAAAAATCCTGGAATGTTTTCCTCAAAAAACTTAATTTATTTTTGACTGAAGAAAGAAAGACAAACATCTTGGATGACATGGGGGTGAGTGAATTATCAGGAAATTTTAATTCTGAAGTGAAGCTTTAGAAGTAGGAAATGGATCAAAATATGATAGCACATTAAAAGATTCAGTTTGATATTCTCATAAGTAATAATCTATTTATTTGAGTAAAAAAAAAAAACAGTTCCAGAAGATTGGTTTAAAAAGTTTTTAAAGGTCTTCATTTCTGATCTTATTGAAACCACGTGAGCAGTCTTTAATGGTTGTTCCTTATAGACATGTGTGAATGTCCTCCCAGTGGCATTTTACAGGGGGTCAAAACTAGATTATAATGTTACTGTAGTTTTTGTGCCGTTTGTTAAAGTTGGTTTGAAGGCACACTATAATTTTCATCACTGTATAATTGAAAGCTTCTTGAAGACAATCTAATACAAGCGTTCTGCCTTTCGTCTCAGATCAGAGGCTGATTCATGACTCCCTGTAGTCACATCCCAGTGGGATATATCCAGATGTACAGTAATTGTATAGCTACTGTAAATCATGAGTACAACAAATAAAACCTTCACTGGAATACATCTCAGTATGTTCTCATTATCTAGAAATGTAGGCTAAATACAGCTGCATTTATAATACCTACTTCTTTATGGTGATGTCATATTCATTGTTAACAGGACAAAATTTAGTTATAGTGGTGAAATGTCTATTTTAAAAAAAATACTGTAAATGTAACGTTGCGGGAAGAATGAAGGGAGAAGCGAATCCAATTGCAAGCACATTTAATAATAAAACAAACAAAAGACACTCAGACCCAGGAACACCGAAACAGCAACCATTACAAAATTAAGATCTCACAAAGACTGGACTGAAACACAGGGCTTTATTACAAGGGCAAACAAGCTGAACGGGATGACAAGGGGGTGTGGTCAATGAGAAACACCTGGGAAGACTAATCAACAAGACAAGGAACAACTGTGGACAATAAGCAAACAAATAACAAAGTGACAAGACACACGGCTGGATCACACACTCAAAAAAATATTTAACCCCAAAAGTTAAAACTTATGTATTTCAATTACGTGTCAATTTTCCATCCAATTTAATCACATAAATCCAACGTAAAAGTTAACATTTTATTTAAGCTTCAGCGTCATGTTCAGTTGACGTGAATGAATTAAATAATCGTTATGTGAACTGATCATCTGTGATTTAAGTTTGTGTATTAAATAAACTTTACTCATTTCAAATAAATTGTTGTTACTTGCTTTACATAACTATCTTACATTACCTTAATTCTATTGAATAAACAGTCAAAGACAAAAACATGTTACATTTTCAAACATTTATTGTGTGCAATTGCTCCATAAGTCAAAAGAAACATACAGTCTGACAAAAGAAACAAAAAAATCCAAGCAGGACATACATAATACAGCACTTTACAAATTAATGCGAGTGAGGTTTACACATAGTGTATACTGAGTACCCACAGCCTGAACAGGAAGTTCAAATCTTAATCAAAATTATATAGCATAATACTGAGCCCACAGTCTAAACACAGTCGCCACTCTTCTGCATAATGGTAACCACAAAATTCAAAAACATTACAGAAAGTCCTCTAAGTTTCTAACATAACTGAACATTAAACACTAACATTAACTAACAACATCTTTCCATTTACTGAAAAACACATAAAATAACACTTTTTCCCTAAATTGACCCTCTTAATGCAGTCCCTTGCAAAGCATGCTGGGAACTACAGATCCACTGCCCAGTTAGATGTCAACAACAATGATTCATGTAGTTTTCACACAAATGAATTAGGTTGATTGAACACAATTAAATTAAGTTGTGACAATATTAAACAGTCGTGTTACTTTTGCTTATTTTAATTAATTATTTGAACAAGAGGCCAAAATTCATTTTTTGAGTGACATCCGGTTAAGACGAACGAAAAATATTCATGTTGACTCAATTTAAAAAAATTTGGTAAACCAATTTTTTTTTAAATTACATTGATTACATTTAATGAAATTAAGCTGGAATCATTTCTATGAAGGATTGTGTCGTATATGCTCATTTTAATTAATGAAATTGAACAAAGAGCTAAAATCATTTTTTTGAGTGCATGGCAAACAGGGAAACACGTGACAGACAAGACCCACACCGTGACAGTAAAGCTACACCATGTAACTTTTGGCCTTCTTGCGGTTACAGCATAAAACTGCATAAGCAAGTTACTTCCGGGGGAAGTTTTGGTGATCTTGTCTTAGCCTATTTGTCATTGACGTCAACAAGATCAACCTCCTAAAATATATAAATAAATAAATAAATATTTGAAAAATAGGGTTTCAAGATACTGCACTTCTACTGCACAATACCTTTTTTTAATTTATGGACATGATGTGAACATGTACAACAACAACAAAAATATCATATTTTTTATAATTATATAATTATTACAGACTTGTGAATCGAGGAAACGCAGAAACACTATTTGGAATATGTATTTTAATACTATCCACCTTTTTCCTGGTTAGCGAATTTACCCATGATTCATAGCGGGTTTGAACCGGAATCCGGTTGTCCTTTTCCGGTTCAAAGCTTTATGAAGATTGCGCCGCTTGCTCAGAACGCCGCAGTGATGTGCTGATTAGAAAATGTGTGAAATAAATAAGTAGGGCTGCCCCTGCCCGTGCACGACTGAAGTTGGGTTGGAAGTTATGTATACTATATGGGAGAGAATACTAAACCATAATGAGCGTTTTCGTAATATTGCCTATTCTGCATCACAACGCACGCATAAGCTTGCCACAATAAAAAAACCCGGCAAAAGTAATGATTATGCATTAAACATTAATTGTTTATTAATAACTAGTGTTTTCTGTAAGTATCGACTGCAAAGATAAATTTGATGATGCTGACTCGCCATCTTCGCAGTGAACGCGCCTAGAGAGAAATGCACACTTCATACGAATTAACCTACATAAGCAGAGAGCAGCCCATTTCTGCTCGTTTTTAATTATTTTGTTTAAAAGTACACATTTCAAGCTTTCTATATACTTCTCATGTATGTGAGGCAAGTAGCCTAACTTATACGCTGAGTTTCGTTTATTAAAGGGGTCATATAATGCCATTTTTGTACAAGTTAATATGAATCTTTAGGGTCTAAATGAAAAGTTTGTAATATACTTTTATTAAAAATTCTCATTAGTTTTTTAAGAAAACACTCATTTTACCTGCTCAAAAACAGCTCTGTGTTCAGCACTCCGTTTAAGTGCATATGCCTTTAAATGATAATGAGCTTCGCTGACTCCGCCCCTCTGTTCTGTGGGCGCTGTAACACAACGCACGTGGAGTGTTAACTTGACAACAGTTGAGGGTTTATTATGGCAGCGGGATTCTCTCTGAGGACACATCTGTGCAACCGTATCAGTTTGAACCAGAGTCGGACCCGAAACAAGATGACGGCCCCGAAGAAGTTCGATAATAAGGCTCGAACAGGACGTTTCTGAATGGTTGGTTAACAATGTCACTTTGATCTATTTTTGTATGTACTGGCAGGGTAACGTTAGAGTTGTGAGATACAAACGCTATGTGTTTAACGTTACTAATGTAAGTTATAGGTTAGTTCGTTGACAGATTTATGTTGAAAAACTTTTCTTTTTTTTTTTTGTAAATGTAGGCTTGTCAATGATGCGTGACATTATCTCAGTGTTAGGTACAACTCGTGACTGAAACTGACATGAGGTCAGTAATGATTCTAGCAGTAGTTGAAGGATAACTAAGAATTTGCTGTATGTTTATGTTTAGTGCGGTACGAAAATGTTTTATGTTTTAAGAAAACTTTTAAGTACATCTATAGTTTTGTAACTGCATTGATATTCCTGTTAATATTCCTGTTACGTTAACACCAACGCGTTTTTCATTATAAACGTGGGATTATGAATTATATTGAGAACGTCGTAACGTTACATAGAAGACATGCCGTAATAATGCACCCTGAGTGTAAACATTAGCCACATTCGTGAAGCGTGCAAGGGATTTGCAAAGATTCATATAAAGGTTAATAAATAAAACGTTACACTCACTTCTTCTGGAGGTCCAGCAGGAACACGAATAGTTTGTACCGATTCCTTTTTCAGTAGCAGCTTCTTAGCTAAACCTGATTTATATTGACCCTCGCCTCCTTTATAAAGCAGTCTGGTGAGAAATGATTTGCGCAAACATGAGCGCATTGACGTTGCTCGTCGTGAATATTTCCTTCATAAACAAAACTCAGCCACTGCGTCTTCAGCGGTTCGGATTTAGGAACATTAAAATGACTGCTGTGTTCCTTATTACACCCAAGAACAGAACACCACAATCGCTTAGACGGCCGCCATTCTGCTCCAGTGTAAACAATGACGAACTATGATTGACATCTCACTCACGAGCGAGGGCGGGTCTGTGTTGAAACGCTGCTGTCAATCAACAGTCGTGGGAGGGGCGTGCGATCTTGTGACGTCACAGGATCGAACGGCTTGATTTGAGGCAGGGGAAAACATATAAGGAGATTAAAACAAAACCACTGGATGGATTTTTATCATTATATGATGGCTGTGTACAGGCACTGCCAACACACATTTCAGTACAATCAACTTGTAAAAGTGCAAGTACCATTATATGACCCCTTTAATAAGACGCGCTATATTTGTCAGTCATATTTATTAGGCAATTTGTGGATAAAACATTGATACAAATGAAGATACAATTTTTACTAAACAAATTTCACTTTACAGAAAGGCTTTCTACAAAACAAAACTTAATAAGTGGTCAAAATCATGTCTGAGCCATTCCAAATGTTTTCCGATATATTGGGCATTATGATCATATCTGACTCAACTCATGCGGTTCCCTTTTCATATAATCAACATAGATTAAATAAATAAATAAATAAAAAACATTATATTGTGAAACTGAAATATAAAAAGTATGTTTAGTTTTTTTTTTTAAATATATTTATTATATTTATTTAAAAATATGTAGGCTATGTGTGCGTGATGTGATGGAGGGGTGCTATTTTCGAATAATAATTGAATAATACCCAGCGATCTTCGAATATTATTTTTGCTTGAAATGCCCATCCATACTGGTAACGTATTACACCTTTTTCGTTGGATGCTTCAGTTTTAGCGCAGCTAACCAAAAACGTCTACTCTCTGGCACTGAATGTAGCTGATCCGAACCGGACATAGGCATTCTCTCCTTTTAATCTTATGCTCAAAGCACCCAGTTTCTAAAGTTTTTTTTTTATCTTCTTTGAATTGTAAAATCAACCAACAGCAGCACATAGATAGAGCCTGAACTCATTCTCTCACTGCTAATACAGTGCAAACCGGAAGTAGGCAACCGGAGTCGTCGTCATGGCGGCGCGCATTGTTTAGAGCAGAATAAGGTGGATACTATTTTAAAACTAATACTTAGTTACAGTTTTTCTCAATCGCATTGGCTCAACTCTTGAATGAGATTTTTTTCTCAAAAACAATACATTCAGATCTGTAAACAATTTGTTTCTTGTTCACATCAGATTTTAATTTCTTATTGATTTAAGCAAATTGCATGTGTTTTGTGTGTGCAAAAGAGCAATTTTTTACCTGAAATCTGTATCTAAAAAGCTCTGAGTGATACACAAGAGCATTCAACTAGACAAAACTGGCATCCTTGTATAGAATAGTAAGCAGTCAGTGTCAACAACAAAAGTTGCAAATAACAAATTTTGCAATGGTGCAATACAAAAACATTTTGACCAATATGGCTCACACGATGACACTTGCTATTTGGTTGGCATTGGCCAATTTATTTACACAATGACTTTTTGAATTCCGTTATTGACCGTTCAAAAGTTTAGGGGTGCTTTCACACCTGGATCGATTTGTTTTGTTCCGGAACAGATCCGAAACAGAATACTTTGTTCCGAATCAATTTAATATGTCACTCTGTTCACACCACACTGTTGTAAAGCGTTCCAAATCGCGCACCCTTCCAGGGCTTTCCTTACGCCATTACGTCACTACCTCATGCGTGCAGGTCGCACATTTCATTGAGGGACATCGCCATGACAACAGTAGCCTAACACTAAATGAATCGCGGGTTGACTTGGCGCTACGAAGAGGTGAAATGCCTCAGATATTTGGTCGGAAGAACACATCTCCCGGATGTTGGACACTACACACATAGGGTGACCAGACGTCCGAGAGGGAGAGAGAGAGAGCGAGAGCCCATGCGTGTGAGTAGCTGCTAGGAATTACACGCACGCACGACAAAGAGAAGGGGAGCGCGAGAGACCTTGCGTGTGTGTGCTAGAGTAGCCTACGCATTAATACGCACGCGTCTCCCCCCCGCAACAAATCAGCTGATATTGGCGTCTGTTGCCAGGCTACATATTGATTTGTTCCGATTCGTGGGTCGGTTGTTTTCTCACTACAAACGAACCGCTCCAGGGTTCGTATGGAATCGAGCCGAGACCACCTCTTCTAGGCGGTCTCGGCTCGGTTGTTTTGTTCCGATTCAGAGTGCGATTGTTGTGTTCACATATGACCAAACGAACCGGGCCAAAAGGGAAACGCCCCTTTGTTTCGGAACAACGTCTCCAATCGATCCAGGTGTGAAAGCACCCTAGGATATGTAAAATGTTTCAATGTCTCACCAAGGCTGCATTTATTTGATTAAAAACACAGTAAAAACTGGTGAAATATTACTGCAATTTAAAGTAACTGTTTTCTATTTTAATATATTTTAAAAATGTAATTTATTCCTGTGGTGGTAAAAGTGTATTTTCAGCATCATTACTCCAGTCTTCAATCTCACATGATCCTTCAGAAATCATTCTGATTTGCTGCTCAGGAAACATTTATTTCTATTATCAATGTTAAATACAGTAGTGCAGCTTGATATTTGTGTGGAAACGTTATTATGAAATGATTCAATTCATGATGAATAGAAAATTCAAAAGAACATTTATTGGAAATAGAAATATTTTGTGTTGGAGCATGAATTAAAAGGTTTGGGTGAGATGCATTTTTGCAGATATGCTATAGAGTTCTGTTGTTCCATCAAATAGTTGTGACAATTCCTCTTTCAGTTTAGAGAATTTTAAGACTGTTTTGAAAAATGTGCCAAAGCGATTGAGACATTTTTTAAATTAATTTATATGTAGCTTTAAATAACACATTTTGTATAATTGCATAATAAATCCCATGATAAATGACATAACATACGAAAAGAAGAACTCGGCTTGTGACTCGGCTTGAAAGCTTGAATTGGCCGCAGAATATAAAATATCTCACTGATTAAATATTTGAAATCAAATAAAGTGTGCTCTAGTCCTTTGCCGCATGTCATTAATTTAGCCTTGCATATGTTTTCCATCTGTTAATCAGGCCCAAAATGTATTACAGTCAATTCTTTCCTAACTCACATTAGGCATAAGAAGGTCATTCAAGTTTTACACTCTTATGTGTCCAAAAACCTCAAACAGCATGCATCTAGCTGACCCTGCTATCCTCTAAATACCATTTTAGACATATCCATTTGTGTCAGTGGATCTAAGTAGGCTACACAAAAATTGTATATTTGGAATGCATTGTTGGAGCATGTGGATCATCTGTGGTCATATTAGTTCACATGTGTAGCTACATGTTTCCATGTGGCTCAGCAGGAAGATTTTATGTCTGTTTTTTTAGAAGCTCACAAAGAACAAGAAGAGTCACATGTTGACTGCAGAAAAACATTTTGATAGAAAAGAGTGGACTGTAAAGAGATGTGCCTTTCATTATTAAATTTAGGATAAGTGTTTTCTATTTTTATGTCCAAATGTAATTTATTTCTGAGATGGCAAAGCTGAATTTTCAGCATCATTACTCCAGTCTTCAGTGTCACGTGATTCTTCAGAAATCATTCAATGCAGATTTGGTGCTCAAAATATAGATATTTTGTATTCCCCCTGTAGTCAATCATTTTATTGCTTAAAACTCATCTTTGATCACCAAATTGACGTGTGATAAAAATGTTGTCATAAAATTGCTTGAATGTAACTAAATATAATATCGGCAGAACCATTAATATGCTAATTAGCCCCGCCTCCACTCTCTCACAGTCACACCAGCTCAGAGATTCACTCGGCCAACTCCTGAGGTAAAAGCTGCACAATGATATCGCTCTTTACAACGTCGGACACATAACGGTAATTAATATGGTTATCATTTTGCTTGCCTATGTTATCAAACATCTAATAATGTGTTGCTAATTTTACTTAAACTATGTTCCCATTCGCCATCTCAGTCTGCCTTCTAACAATCATCAGAAACGCTTTGAAAAACTCAGAAAGTCAGTGGAGAAAGGCATTCATCATAAAATCGTAATATACATCATACATAATTCACCCGCTATATTGCTAAAAGTACCCGATTTTTCATATCAACAGAAAATATAGGACCTTTGTAGACCTGCTTCACAGTGTAGGCCTAGTTAATGATGCTAAATAAATTAACAACATATTCAAGGGACAGCAGCTTTGGGTTTTCATACTAAAATATAACCTCTGTGCATGAAGGTGTGGGTCACATTTGTAAGGTTAAAAACAAAATAACTTTATTCAGCCCAAAATCTATTGCTTACATTACAATCACAAAATAGATAGGTGGCATCAATATCAGCATATTTAGAGATGGATGAGTTAACAGGATAGATTTTATGAAGGATTTTATAATGAATTTCCTTAACTTTGTTTGATACACAAAATTGGCAAAAGCCAGGCCTTTCTCCAATTTATGTTTGTTACAAGGGATCCCCAATAAGATTTACCCCTTGGAGTAATCTTTCTCTTCATTTGAAAAATTGTGCGAATATGTTGTTGCATTTCATGTTGTTGCATTTCCGATCTAAAAAGTCAATACCGCCCAAGCGTAAAGCTGGATAAACACTGTTACCTTTATGTCAGGGTTGCTGTGCAGGTGGCTGAAGACGAGGACACAGAATTTCAAAGATAATAGTTTTAATAACAAAAATGAAACTTTCCAAAATGAAACAAGAACAAAACTCCAGGACTTCAAGGTTCACACACAACCATACATAGACGACGATCGACAAACACTGGGAGAAAACACAGGGCTTAAATACACATGGAATGATTGAATAATTAACAGAACACAGGTGATGAAACTGAACACAAACGAGGAGCGGGAAAACTTAACAGGGCTAAACCAAAAACCACAAAGACAGGGGAAACCAAGATCACAAAAACAGAACTCAAACACATTGAATTGTTACAGTACCTCCCCCCTCCCCGAAGGCGCGACCTCGCGCCGTATAACATCCAAAGGGGTGGGAGGGTGGGCGCCCTGGAGGCTGACGAGGGCATGGTGCAGGTCCAGGAAGCCTCCAGGGCGGAGCAGGCTGTGGGCGTGGCCACGGCGGAGCAGGCTGTGGGCGTGGCCACGACGGTGCAGGCTGTGGGCGTGGCCAGACGGTGCAGGCTGTTGGCGTGGCCAGGGCGGAGCAGGCTGTGGGCGTGGCCAGGGCGGTGCAGGCTGTGGGCGTGGCCAGGGCGGTGCAGGCTGTGGGCGTGGCCACGACGGTGCAGGCTGTGGGCTTGGCCAAGGCGGAGCAGGCTGTGGGCGTGACCAAGGCGGAGCAGGCTGTGGGCGTGACCAAGGCGGAGCTGTGGGACCCTCGGGCGTCCAAGGCGGAGCTGTGGGACCCTCGGGCGTCCAAGGCGGAGCTGTGGGACCCTCGGGCGTCCAAGGCGGTGCTGTGTGACCCTCGGGCGTCCAGGGCGGAGCTGTGGGGACCCTCGGGCGTCCAAGGCGGTGCAGGCTCTTCAGGTGGCCACGGCGGTGAAGACCCTTCAGGTGGCCGTGGTGGTGAAGACCCTTCAGGTGGCCATGGCGGTGAGGACCCTTCGGGTGGCCATGGCGGTGAGGACCCTTCAGGTGGCCGTGGTGGTGAAGACCCTTCAGGTGGCCATGGCGGTGAGGACCCTTCGGGTGGCCATGGCGGTGAGGACCCTTCGGGTGGCCATGGCGGTGAGGACCCTTCGGGTGGCCATGGCGGTGAGGACCCTTCGGGTGGCCATGGCGGTGAGGACCCTTCGGGTGGCCATGGCGGTGAGGACCCTTCGGGTGGCCATGGCGGTGAGGACCCTTCGGGTGGCCATGGCGGTGTTATTTTTTCGGGCCTCCGTGGATCTTTGGCCGGCCTCCGTGGATCTTTGGCCGGCCACGGCAAAGGCGTATAGCCCCCCCCCAAAATTTTCTTGGGGAGAAAGACAGGTTCAGGAACGGGAACAGACTTGACATCAACGGGCGCTGGGTCAACGGGGTCTGGGTCAACGGGCTCTGGGTCTGGGTCAACGGGCTCTGGGTCTGGGTCAACGGGCTCTGGCGCTGGGTCAACGGGCTCTGGCGCTGGGTCAACGGCTCTGGCTCTGGCGCTGGGTCAACGGGCTCTGGCTCTGGCTCTGGCTCTGGGTCAACGGGCTCTGGCTCTGGGTCAGGGCTCTTCACGGCTCTGGCGCTGGGTCAACGGGCTCTGGCTCTGGCGCTGGGTCAACGGGCTCTGGCTCTGGCGCTGGTCAACGGGCTCTGGCGCTGGGTCAACGGGCTCTGGCGCTGGCGCTGGGTCAACGGGGCTCTGGCGCTGGCGCTGGGTCAACGGGCTCTGGCTCTGGGTCAAAGGGCTCTGGCGCTTCATGGGACTCGGAACTGGACGGGCCAGCACATCATGGGACTCGGAACTGGACGGGGCCAGCACATCAGGGGATTCAGAACTGGACGGGGCCAGCACATCAGGGGACTCGGAACTGGACGGGGCCAGCACATCAGGGAGCTTGGGGCTAGCTTCATGCTCTGGCGGGCAGGTGACGGTCTCTGGCTGGACGGTCTCTGGCTGGACGGTCTCTGGCTGGACGGTCTCTGGCTGGACGGTCTCTGGCTGGACGGTCTCTGGCTGGACGTGGACGGGACCAGCGGCGAAGGCTCAACTGGGCTGGACGGGACCAGCGGCGAAGGCTTGACTGGGCTGGACGGGACCAGCGGTGAAGGCTTGACTGGGCTGGACGGGACCAGCGGTGAAGGCTTGATTGGGCTGGACGGGACCAGCGGTGAAGGCTTGACTGGACTGGACGGGACCAGCGGTGAAGGCTTGACTGGGCTGGACGGGACCAGCTGTGAAGGCTCTGGGGGAAGAAGCTCAGGTAGGTCGTCAAAAGGGTCAGGCTCTGACGGGCATGCCATGGGCTCAGGCTTTGGCGGGGCATACGATGGGCTCAGGCCATACTGGACTCGGGACCACCAGAACTCGATCATATCCCCTTCTACGACCTCCACGGGTCCCGCGAAATACGGCCATCCGGGTTCCCATGAAGGCCTGCTTCCAGCCTTCCATCTTTTTGTAGGTCGATCGTTCTGTCAGGGTTGCTGTGCAGGTGGCTGAAGACGAGGACACAGAATTTCAAAGATAATAGTTTTAATAACAAAAATGAAACTTTCCAAAATGAAACAAGAACAAAACTCCAGGACTTCAAGGTTCACACACAACCATACATAGACGACGATCGACAAACACTGGGGCCATGTCCACACTAATACGTTTTCGTTTGAAAACGTATATTTTTTTCTCCGTTTTGGCCTTCCGTCCACACTGAAACGGCGTTTTAAGTCAACGAAAACGTAGCTTTTGGAAAACGCTCTCCAAAGTGGATAAATTTGAAAACTCCGTTTTCGCGTTGTAGTGTGGACTGTGAAGCCGGAGGTATTTGAAAACGATGACGTAAGTTTAGTCATGTGATCCATACTTACCAATAGATGTTTACCTGATGTTTACCGGTATTGTGCCTGTTATGTGCTATTCACTTTCACACTGTTGCTAAAATATGTTACTTTGCACACTCTTCATATTACAGTACTGCACAGATGACAGAAAATGTACTCACATTTGCTGTCCGGCAATACAGGAGAGCAGTCGCGTTTTAGACCAAACATATGGTGACTGAGTGCGACCTGGACGCATCAGTGAATGGTGAGATATTTTGCTAAATAAAATTATCATGTTAGAAGAATTGCGCGATACCTTTCTTTATTTTTCCATCTGTCAGTGAGTTTTGTGAGGTTTCACGCATGCGCAGTAAGGTGAATTTATAAGTTTCTCATCCACACTGAAACGTCTGAAAACGCCTGAAAACGCTAGTGTGGACGGAGAGCGTTTTTAAACGAAAACTCCGTTTTCAAATGTATCCGGATTAATGTGGACGTAGCCTGGGAGAAAACACAGGGCTTAAATACACATGGAATGATTGAATAATTAACAGAACACAGGTGATGAAACTGAACACAAACGAGGAGCGGGAAAACTTAACAGGGCTAAACCAAAAACCACAAAGACAGGGGAAACCAAGATCACAAAAACAGAACTCAAACACATTGAATTGTTACACTTTACTGAAATTAAGGTGATTTTTAATTAATTGGATTAAGCCTGCTGGGATAGCTTTTATCAAGGTATTATATTCATTTGGTGGAACTGGAAAGTTATAGAGATTAAAAAAATGCTTATAAGTTAGAATATGACCAAAATCATCAAAAACAGAAAGAATGCAATTAAAGTTATTGTTAAATCATCTAGGAAAAAAGAGAGACTTATTTCTAATGGTTATATCTGCGTTGTTCCAAATGAGTACTTTGTGGGGGGAAAAGCTATGGACAAAACACAATTTCCACGAGAGAAGGCATTGCTGATGAAAGTTATAAGGAAATAGTTTAATAGGAAATACAGGCCACCAAGTTTGTTGAAGATACTATTAGGAATGGAAAACCATAATGACACTGGGTTCACAAGGCATCTTTTCAGCCAGTTTACTTTAAAGGTGTTTATAGTATCAGCAAAGTGCAAAAAGTTAAGGCCTTCTCCACTGGAATTAGAGAGCACCTCTCTTTTTAATTTGTGAGGCCTATTTTTCCATATGAACTCCAAAACTATTTTGTTAATGTCCTTTATCGCTTTAGCATTGATAAACAGAGAGAGAGAGAAAGCAGGGTATACAAAGTAAGAGAGCCCTTTCACCTTGGATAAAAGAACTCTACCATATAATGAAAGATCTCTCTGAAACCAGATGTTAAAGACGTTTTTAGTTTTTATCATTTTATCAGAAAAGTTTAAATGATGTCTGGTAACTGGGTTGTAGTGATGTGATATGAATAGCTAGATATTCTACACTGTTTTAACTGGGATACCTTCCAATGATGTCTCATCTATATCATGAATTGAGATAATTTCACATTTCGAAATATTGAGTTTTAGACCAGAGGCACATGAAAATTGTTCCACCAATTCCAGAGGATTAGGTAACTGTTTTTTATCTTCAGTCAAGAATAGTGTGTAGTCGGGTAGCTGTTCAATTTTAAACTCCCTATATAGAAATTCCTATCAAACTTTCATTTTGGTTCATCCTTAGACAAAGTAATTCTGTGGCTAAAAGAAATAAAAACGGGGAGATTGAAGAGCCCTGTCTGACTCCACGATGGATGTCAAACCTTTTGGACATGTCAAAGTAAACGATCACAGAGCTGTTAATAACTCTATAAAACATGGTTACAGTATTAATAAAGGATTTACCAAATCCAAATAACTCTAGAGTGGGGAAAAGAAATGTGTGTTCTATGGAATCAAAAGCTTTGTGGAAGTCAAGAAAAAGTATGAGACCATCTGAATGAATTAGATTAGAATAATCCTGCAGATCTATAACCTTATAATATTAGATATGTGACGGCCTTTAATGAATCACGACTGATATACTGAAATAATGTAATCTAGAACAGTACTTAATCTTTTAGAATAAACAGAGGTTAATATTTTATAATCTAATGTTAACAAAGTGATAGGCCGCCAATTGTCAATTAATAAAGGGTCCTTGCTTGACTTGGGTATAAGAGATATAACTCCATGTTTCATAGTAGGCTACAGGTCATTTCTCCCTGACTGATGCATTCCTTATACATATGAAATAAAGGCAATTTAATAAACTCCCAAACGTGGCGATTTCTACTGAATTCTACTGAAAGCACATCAATACCAGGGGATTTATCTTTTTCATTGAATGCAGAGCTTGCTTAATTTCATCTATTGCCAAATCAGCATCACAAATTTGACTATACTCATGATCAATAATTGTAATACGGAGTTTAATTATATCAATACATTTTTCACAGATCGTCATAGTTAAATTTAGAGGTATAAAGATTGCTATAAAATTTGGTAACAAATTCTGATATTTCTTTTTGGGTCTTTAGAAGTAACTCCATCAATGTTAAGTGATGAAAGAGCTTTCCTCTGACCATTTATTTTTTCAAGCCATTTTTTCAACCCTCCTCAAGCCATTTTGCCCGAGACCTTATATGCACCTTTGGCCAACTCTAAGTAAGCTCTGTCAAATTCCAGATTTAATTTTTTTATTTCTTAAATCTTCTTCTTCAATCGTATCTTTAGTAATACATTAAAGGTACAATATGCAGGATTTCTGCAATAAAATATCCAAAAACCAATAGGCCAATGTTATATATTTTGTTTAGTTGATGACTTACAATATCCCAAGTGTTTCCAACTATTTGTAAATCGTGAGAAAATTGCGATTTTAACCAAGGAAACGGGGCGTGTGAGCAGGGGTGAGGAGTCGCCAGTCAATGGCGTCATATCCGCGTTACCAATAGTAACCATGGCGACAGACGTTGACAACTGGGTTATCCCAGTTATGCCCGTTATGCCTAACAGGATGCTCACGCTGTTGTTGTTTTGTTCAAACATTATGGAGCATGGCAGGCAGACTTTGAGACAAAAAGAGGACTAAAATGAAGATCAACATCTTTCGAGATGCCGAGAGCTCCACGTCCGTGACTAACTTCGACTTGACAGAGACGCGAGTGTTGCATGTTACTTTATTAGACAGGTGAGCAAATGTACATAAAACTAATCAGTGTTATTTAGTTCAACAGGATGGAATGTTAGAATATGATCTGTATGTTATTCTAATGTTGATATATAGCTTACTTAGTCTCATACAGCCAACAACCTAACTAACAACATTCAACACACTTAAATGTCGTTAAGAGTGATAGTGTAACTGTTAGAGCAAGTGAAACAGGGCTGCGTTACCTCAAGTTTAATTCGTCTAATAAACTGACCTGTGTGAGCATTAATTCAGCACTTGCGTGTAGTTCGGTAGAATGAATGTCCTTATTCCTTTATATCCGCGGGACTCGTGTTGCGTGTGGCGCTGGTATAACGTTACGTCTCATTAGCAATCACGCCCTGCTTCACACCACAGTCATGTTAAAAACATCAATGTATTCACTCATCCATAAAAGATCCATCAGCTTGACCACAAGATCCATAATTTAGCTTAATGCAGAATATACGTCATAAATATACGCCTTTGTTATTGTAAGAGGTTAGCAAACCCTGGTGGCGAAAAATCCTGTATTTTGTACCTTTAAGTCTATTAATCAACTCTGAATCAGTTTTATGTTTACTATCTTTAAGTGCCTTACTTCTTTTAACTGAAATATATCACGCTTTATATTTAAAAAAAAAACCCTCCCAATCTGTTTCATAATCTCTGGATAATCCGGTAAATAATTCTTTGGTAAGATTGATGATACTATCATTAAATGTTTTGTCTTTTAAAAAGGTATTTGTCAGGGATCACAGACAATCAGACAAGATGGTAAGTTTACTGCTTTTATTGTGCAGAAGGATCGTAGTCGGAGATAACAGGTGAGAAACCAATGACATAGAAACATAAAGGAACCTTAGCTGTGGTTAAGGTCCTTTTCTCTCTTTCTCTCTCTCTTGCAGGTGACTTGACGGTGGTTTAGTACAGATGGACAGGTCTTTGACAGATGGATTGCAGGTAAGTAACAGGTAGGTGATCAGGAAGTCTGTGAGCCATGGAATGACGAGACCAGACAAGTGACTGCAGTGAAGGTGAGTGTTGTATAGTCCATGTGGGTGATGGGACACAGGTGATGGTGATCAGTAATCAGGGGATAATGAACGGGGAAGTGTCTGGTTGGGTGAAAGGGAACGAGTGGGTGAAGATGATGATCTAGATGGTGATGGAATCCTGACAGTACCCCCCCCCCCCCCCTCCCGAGGCGGCTCTTGACGCCTGAGAAGGGTGCTGCCGGCGGCGAGGTCGACCACGGCCCCTGAGAGCATGACGGTCCGGATGATCACTGTGGAACTGGGTGAGTAGAGTAGGATCCAAGATGTCATCTCGCAGGACCCAAGAACGTTCCTCTGGCCCGTAGTCCTCCCAGTCCACCAGGTACTCCAGCCGAGGACCTCGCCGCCGGGAATCCATGATAAAGCGGACTTGGTAAATGGGTTCCTCTTCGACGAGAACGGGAGGAAGAGGTATTCATGGAAGGGTTATCTGAGGGAACAGGAGTGACAGGGTCAGTGAAAGGTTTAAGCAAGGAAACATGGAATGAAGGAGACATCCTGAAATGAGGGGGAAAGTTGAAACTATAGGTCACTTCGTTCAACTGCCTCTGGATGGTGAATGGTCCGATGAATCGAGGACTCAGCTTACGGCAAGGCAGACTGAGACGGATGTCCCGAGTCGACAACCACACCTTTTGTCCTGGCTGATACTGAGGGCCGCCTGTTCCTTGTGTCTCCGTACTGCCTGTTGTAGATGCACATGAGCTGAGTCCCATACCCCCTCGCTCTGATGGAACCAGAAGTCGACAGCTGGAACCTCCGAGGGCTCACCCGACCAAGGAAAGAGTGGAGGTTGGTAACCAATACACTGAAAGGGGGTGAGCCCGGTGGTGTTCTGCCGCAAGGAGTTTTGGGCATATGGGCCCATGGGAGGTAACGGCTCCAGCTGTCCTGGTACTGATGGCAGTACGTCCGTAGGTCACGTCCAATCTCCTGAATCTTCCGTTCAGTCTGGCCATTTGTCTGCGGGTGGTAACCTGAGGAGAGGCTGATGGTGACCCTGAGGAGTTTGAAGAAGGCTTGCCATACTCTTGAGATGAACTGGGGTCCCCGGTCCGAGACGATATCCTCTGGAAGAACGAAGTTCCTGAGTACGTTGTGAAATAAGGCTTCAGCTGCTTCTAAAGCTGTGGGAAGACCAGGTAAGGGGATCAGCTTGCAACCTTTTGAGAACCGGTCCACAACGACGTTCATCAGTCATGAAATCGATTCCGATGTGTGACCATCAGTGTTGTGCACTCAAGACTCAGACTCGGTCTCAGACTCGGTCTCGAGACCATATTTTAATGGTCTCGGTCTTGTCATGGACTCGTGTGCATTTTGACTCGGAATTGACTTGTACTCGAACATATTAGGACTCGGACTTATTCCCGAGTCCACTCGAGTCCCATTCAAAATATGTCATGATTATTACTGTATGTTAATATTTCTTTAAATTTTTGTTTGATTGAAACATCCAATGATTGCTGACTTTCTTGTGAGCAACTGCGCATGACTTGAGACTATAACGTTCGCGGCGTGCAAATGCAGCAGGACCCAGATCAGATGTGATGTGGAGCCTCTAGCTCAACTATGTATTGAAAATGTCTGCCTTATCATCCATAATTCAGTTTGCATATAAGATCCACACAGAATTGTGTGCAGTAATGTTATGAGCACTTACTGATTGTAATAATTGTAAGTCATAATTGTAATAAAATTACCTTTACACCACCTACTATGTGGCCTTTTTACCATTACAGTGTACATGATTCCATGGTATTTTTGATTTACTGTTTGAGTATGGTGCCAATTTTATTGTTACCACCAAATATTTTACATATTCTTGAAGCTTAGGTTATCCAACCTCTCTGGTCTCGGTCTCGACTCGGACTCGACCCTCTATGGTCTCGGTCTCGACTCGGACTCGAACCTCTATGGTCTCGGTCTCGACTCGGACTCGACCCTCTATGGTCTCGGTCTTGACTCGGACTCGAGTGAGCTGGTCTCTACTACAACACTGGTGACCATGGTCGTCTGGGAAGAGCTAACGGTATGAGCTTGCCTTCAGGGAGTCTCCTCGGGGTGTTGATGATGGCACAGACTGAACATCCGCGGACAAACCTGTTGACATCTCTGGAGATGGACGGCCACCAGTACCATTGACTAAGGAGAGAGAGGGTACGCTTGCAACACGGATGTCCAGAGCCCGGAACGGTGTGAGCTGAGTCCAGAAGGGGAGTGCGAAGATGTTGAGGTACGAAGATACGCCCTTCTGGACCTCCCGGCGGAGCGGGTTGGCGTGCGAGTTCCTGGGCGATCTGTTGGTCAATTTCCCAGACGATGGGGCTAAGGATTACGGGTGGAGGGAGGATAGGCTCTTGATGGAGATCTTAAACGGAGGTATGATGGAGTCGTGATAGTGCATCAGCCTTGCAATTCTTACTTCCGGGACGATATGATACCACAAAGTTGAAGCGTGTGAAAAACAGAGCCCAGCGGGCTTGTCTAGGGTTCAATCTTTTAGCCTCCCTTAGGTACTCAAGGTTACGATGATCGGTTATCACTGTAAATTGATGGTTAGCTCCCTCCAGCCAGTGCCTCCACTCCTCGATGGCCAGTTTGATGGCCAACAGTTCCCGGTTACCAATGTCATAATTCTGCTCCGCTGGGGACAGCTTCTTGGAAAAGAAGGCACATGGTAGGAGTTTAGGTGGCTCACCCTGCCGCTGAGATAACACTGCTCCCACTCCAGTGGAAGACGGCATCCACCTCTACTACGAACGGAAGGTCCGGGTTGGGATGGATGAGAATGGGAGCAGTGATGAAGGTCTCCTTTAAGCGCTGGAAGGCCTGGACAGCGGAGGAGGACAAGGACAGAGACTTGGGCCAGCCTTTGAGAGCTGAGGTGAGGGGAGCACTGATCAAATTGTAATTGCGGATGAATCTTCGATAGAAGTTTGCAAAACCAAGAAAGCGTTGTAGTTCTTTTACGGATGTGGGTTGTGGCCAGTTCTGGATGGTTTCCACCTTCCTCTGGTCCATTTGAATGCCTCGCTGGTTGATCACATATCCCAGAAAGGGAACGGTAGAGGTATGGAATTCGCATTTCTCCAGTTTCAGAAATAACTCGTGCTCTCAGTTTTTTGAGGACCTGGATGACATGTTGATGATGTTCAGACATGGAAGATGAATAGATGAGTATATCGTCAATGTAGACCACTACAAAGCGATTGAGGAATTCTCAAAGGACTTCGTTCATATACCCTTGAAAGACGGCAAGAGCATTGGACAATCCAAAAGGCATAACCTGATACTCGTAGTGCCCTGCGGTGGTCACGAAAGCAGTTTTCCACTCGTCACCACGCCGGATTCGGATCAAGTTATAGGCACTCCTAAGGTCCAGTTTGGAAATAATATGCATGCTTCTCGCAGTTGCTCCAGGGCGGCAGGGACCTGATAACTGGATAACTGTGTTTGATGGTCTGAGTTGAGATGACGGTAATCAATGCACGGCCGCAAGCCTCCGTCCTTCTTGGCTACAAAAAAGAAACTCGAAACGGCAGGGGAGGTAGATGGTCGGATGAACTGTTGACTTAAAGCTTCCTCCACACACTCCTCCATGGCCTTCTGTTCCGGGATAGACAGAGGGTAAAAATGACCTTTGCGAAGGGTTGCTCCGGGTAGCAAGTCGATTGTGCAGTCCCATGGCCGGTGTGGTGGTAACTTGGTAGCCAGTTCCTTGCTGAAGACGTCCTGGAACGCCCGGTACTCCACTGGGATTTCGACTTGGACTTGGACATCAGGGCTTTTCACTGAAGTAGAGCAAACTGGAATTTTAGAGTCATCAGTAGTTGGCGGGGACCGGAGCGAAGAAGGGTCTTTCTGGATGGTACTGAGACAGGATACATGACAATCTTCACCCCAACGGAGTACTTCCCGGTTCCCCAGTGGAGTACTGGCTGATGTTGAACTAACCAAGGGCGTCCCAGGATGACATCCGTGGTGGACTCCTCCAGCACCATAAGAGAAATCTCCTCAGAGTGTAAACAACCAATTCGAAGAGTTCGAGTGGGCGTATAATGGCGAATATGACCTCGACCCAGTGGTTTGCCTTGAATGGTTTGAACGGGTAGATCTTGAGACAATCGACGTTGCCAGATATTCAGATTTTGGAGGAACTGGTTGGATATGAAGTTCCCCGCGGAACCAGAATCAACGAGGGCTTGCGCTGGGAGACAAACACAGGAGGTAATAATGTGCACACTGGTTCGTGTTAAATGCTCGATCTTCGGAGTGAGTTGAATGGCACTTACCGCTTGCCGCGTTGGACGAACAGGGCAAGAACTGAGGAGATGTTTGTCTGATGCACAGTAAAGACAGTGGAAATGTTGGACTCGGCGCTGGCGCTCAGCAGCGGATAGATGGGTGGAGTCTACTTCCATAGGAATTGGTGCTGGAGGAGTGACAGATGGAGCTGGAGGAGGAGAACTGACAGTGGGTTCAACTCGATCACAAGCGTTGAGGCGCTGTGAAATCCAGAGTGTTAGTTGAATCAGGTTTTCTAGTCCTGTGCTGTCATCATACACAACCAGCAGGTGGCGCACCTTGGAATTCAATCCATGACGGAAGGCAGAGATCAGATCGCTTTCGTTCCAGCCGCTGGAGGCGGCGAGAGTACGAAACTGAAGGGCATACGAACTTACAGATGAATTTCATTGACGAAGGTTGAATAGCTGGTCATGAATGGATAGTTCGGACACTGCCTGCCCAAAAACGTCTTTGAAGTGCTGTTTGAAGGCAGCAAAGGATTTTACCACCGGCGAATCAGAATCCCACAATGACCGAGCCCACCGAAGCGCTGTACCGGACAACAAGGATATCATGAAGGCCACACGGGCATCGTCAGTGCGGAATTGATGCTCATTCATGGTGATGTACAAAGATACTTGCAACAGAAACCCACTGCAGTTCTCCTCCTCACCAGAGTATGTTGCCAGCCGGGCCATGGTACTCGCTGAGGCAGTGAACGAAGCAGCGGGAGTTTGCATAAGTGGTGGTGGTGGAACGATCGCTACAGCGACCGGCAGATTATCCGGAGAGAGATCTTCTCCAGGCTCCAACTGGTTCTGCATCTTCAGTCTGATCTTCTGTCAGGGATCACAGGCAAATCAGACAAGATGGTAAGTTTACTGCTTTTATTGTGCAGAAGGATCGTAGTCGGAGATAACAGGTGAGAAACCAATGACATAGAAACATAAAGGAAGCTTAGCTGTGGTTAATGTCCTTTTCTCTCTTTCTCTCTCTCTCTTGCAGGTGACTTGACGGTGGTTCGGTACGGATGGACAGGTCTTTGACAGATGGATTGCAGGTAAGTAACAGGTAGGTGATCAGGAAGTCTGTGAGCCATGGAATGACGAGACCAGACAAGTGACTGCAGTGAAGGTGAGTGTTTTATAGTCCATGTGGTTGATGGGACACAGGTGATGGTGATCAGTAATCAGGGGATAATGAACGGGGTAGTGTCTGGTTGGGTGAAAGGGAATGAGTGGGTGGAGATGATGATCTAGATGGTGATGGAATCCTGACAGTATTATTAAGTTTCCAATAGCCCCTCATTCTCGGGTTATCATTGATGTCACTCAATTTTATTGCAATTAATGTATGATCTGATAAGGGGGCAGTGATGTGAAAAGAATCTTTTACATTAAGGATAGAAGATGAAATTAGAAAAAAGTCAATCATAGATCTAAGAGACAAACTTCTATTGGACCAGGTACAATCTTTGGTAGAAAGATTAAAGAACCGTCATGCATCAGTAAGGGAGAGATCGGAGCACAGGAAAAAAAAATAGATCATTATTCATCCTGCTTTCAAGTCTAGCGGGGTATCTATCCAGGTGATCATCCATACATTTGTTAAAATCTCCCCCTAAAATAAAATAAGCGTTATTCTATTTTTTGTGTAACTTTTTAAGCTTATCCACTAGATGAGAGAACATTACTCTATTGGATGCAAACTATAAAGGTGGCTTTATCTTGTTTTATTACAGCACAAACCCTTTTGCTTTCTTTTAGAGCATAACGTTTTTAATACAGTCCTTTTAAACCTATGTAACATAATAGCAGTCCCAGCTGTGTGGCTGCTACCATGGCTAAAGAAAATTGAGTTTCCCCATTGCTTCCTCCAAAATTTCAGATCTGTTTTCCCTGAATGAATTTCTTGAAGAAAATTAAGATCAGCTGCACTTCTTTTACAAAACAAAAAAATTGCTTTTCTATTCAGATATACCCGCAAACCTCTAACATTTAAAGTTACGACAGACAAGGAGTTAAACGTATACTCCATAACAAGAACCCCAAACAAATTGAGACTTAGCTAACTAAATGTAAAAGGAGAGGTGGAAAATAAACCATAAAGCACAACATTGTCGAGGGCTCGAGGCGATAAACAAATAAGGAGATTAATAATAAGTTATCAATAATTAAAGAAGAACAAATATAGTTACCTTCCTATTTGTGCACAACTTAAGAGTTTTTGTACAGTTTATATTGTTAATAAAGTTTCACCTTTTTGACTTTTGCATGAGAGAAGTTACAAGAGCAAGCAGCAGCTTAGCTTACAGGACATCAGAATAGAAGATTTGTTGCCCGTAAATCAAAGCAAATGAGCTGCGAAAGGTTGCATTCTTGTCCTCCTCCCTTGCCTTCTTCATGAGAGGCCACAGCTTGTCCCGCGCTACTCTATCTTCAGGAGACAGAGGCTCCGAGAGACGTTTATTGTCAATTAGAAACTTGCAACCTTTAGCAGCACTCCAAAGGATATCACGAATGTGGCGCTGTGAGAAGAGAATTATGATCGATCTGGTCTTTCCATCCGCCTGCTTCGTACCCAGACGATGAACGACATCGACAGACTCCAGTCTCCGTCTCAGGTCTCCGCCCGTCTCCGACTCCAGGAGCAATCTTCCCTAAGATGTTGAGGATCACACTTCGGACATCCTCGCTGTCTTTTTCTGCAACGCCGTGCAACTTTAGAAACCATAGCCAACTGTAACGTCTGCTCTCCTGTACACTTGCTTTCAGCGATTTGTTTTCCTTTTTCAGAGCGTGGACCTCAGATTCCAGATGATCAAGAGCCTCTTTATGCACGCCAACATCCAAAATAATCGCTGTTAGATATTTTACTTGTTTTGAAGTTGCCTCGGTGGTAGTTTCAATTGCCGAAATCTTCTGGAAAGTTTTGTTGAGTTTTGAAACAACCAAGACATCCTCAATCTTTTTTTTTTTTTTTTTTTTGCAGTTGGCTTCTGAATAGTATCCGAGAGGGATGCGACAACAACCTCATTGTCAAAATATGGGCATGTGTCAAACCACTGAGATTCAGTATCTTTCTGAAGTTTAAATCCAGCACTACTCGAGGCTGATGCTGAATCCTAAAACCTATCAACTGTATCTAATGCGTTGGAAGACATAGTGACAAGCCAAACTTGTTTAACGTTCTTAATCACTTTCTTAACTTTCTAAACCACACAATAGTGTGATCAAATGTACAGGTAATACAAAAACTAATTTATTACCTCAACCGAGATTCGTGAATTATACGAATTATACCATACATCTCTGGATGGTGAAAACGACATCTCCCATCATGCCTCTCTCCTTCATAGCTTCATCAAGCTTTACCTTTGTTATTGTTTTAAAAATGCGATAGATAGATAGATAGATAGATAGATAGATAGATAGATAGATAGATAGATAGATAGATAGATAGATAGATAGATAGATAGATAAAAAAGTCAAAACATAAAATACGGTTGTAATTATCACAACATATTTAGGACGCTGTTCAACAGCTCAGCGGCTGAGAAAAACAGAGGGTGACATACAGTATGTACTCCATCACACACACTAATGAATCCAGAGATCAAAGCAAACAACCTCTGTGAAAAAACACATTTAATGGGCAACATACTGCTTCATAGTGAAAGACTATTCCTCTCCGAGGAGCCCAGTGTCAATGGGTGCAGGAGAACAGGGATCACACTTTTGGATGGTAAAATTAGCTATAACTGATGGGGGGTCCTGGGGGAACTGGAGACCTCTACAATACTTTCACCCCTTTGTCATTTATGATCTAGCTCTGTTTCCTCTGTCTGTCTAGTCTCCAATTACCTGTGGTGTTTTAAGTTCAGATTTCAAAGGAGCACTGATGCTAGTTTAGCGTAATCAAACATTCTGCTATTTTTACTTCAGAGTCATTGTTGTGATTTTATTTGAATGTTGAATGTACATTGTATGAATGATTATTCAATTAGAGGAACTTTTTTGCAACATAGTATGATTTTAAAGATTATAAAAAATAAAATAAAAAATCTTGGACAGATTATAATATTGCTTTTGTACCTCTTTTAGACAAAGATGAGATCATTTCAATAAGTTTCTTATTTTAAAAATTTTTAAGTAATAAAAAGTGCCCTAACTAAAAACCCACCCATATCAACCATGATATTTTATAGCAAACGGTGGTATTCCCTACCTCTCTTATATCTCTCTCTGATTAAGAATATTGTGTTCACTATTGCGTTATATTATTTTCCCCAGTCCTTCAATGACTATCCTTTGTTGTTCTCAAAACAGCAGTAAGCCAAAGCAATTAGCCTGAGCATTCACCGGAGCTTACTTAACTACAATAAGACAGTGCGTTAAATTAAGAATACCAATCTTATGTTACAGTGAAAAATCCTTGCCCTCAAATGAACCTGGTTTTAATTTCCTGAACAGTCAATTTTGACCACTGCTCTGCTGTTTCTGGTCGATGAAAAATTCCAGTTGCACAAAGCTGCTAAGGGGCTCCCAGGGTATACTAACCCCAAAATGATGGAATATTTTCTCACAACCATTAGTTTTACCAAAAAGAAAAAAAAGAGCAATGAAAGCTAACACAATGGCCATAACCTGAAGTTGTAAAGAGAGACTGTGACCTTTGTAACACTAGTCAAAAACAGCTTACCTGAAAATCAGCCGTCAACAATGGAAAGTTACTTTTACATTTATTTATAGCAGACACTTTTATTCACAATAACTTCAACAACACGAGATTCATTCGAAAAGGACAATAATGTAAAAAGTGCTGCAATAAAACATATTGACTAGGCTCTTAACGTGGTGTTGATACACCATTAAATTCTTATAATACTGAACTTCATGTTCGCATAACTTTAAAATGCTCAAATCCATCAAAATGAAAAGAAGTTTAGCGAACCCTGTCTTTTGCAGTAATACAGCATTTATTCAAGAGTATGTGACCAGCAGATATTGCAATTTGCAAACAAGATTTGAATTCAGCACAAAACACACAAACAAGCAGTTTCTGCTTCATGGCATTTTCTTAAGAATAGGAGAACATCCTGTTCTCTACTTATCAATGATAAACAGATTCAGCTGCCAGAAGCGCTGGCATGTATGCATCATATTAGCGTATAAGCCAGGCCTCCTCTTCTACGAGCATGAATGTCCCAGAGTCTTGTTCATTCTCAGCTAAAACATTGCCTCATCTGGTGCACATACCGCCCTCTTCTAAACTGCTTTCAAACACAACACACTGGCTGTTTACATGCGTGACTTACTGAATAAAGGCTGACGAAGTGTGCATTCATTAAATAATGGCAAAACCATTAATGGATTTCAAGTTTTCAGATATGCCCATATGAAAGACCCAAGAGAGCTAGATAACAATGAGGGAAATGAACCATAACATAAACAAAAACAAGTTAATGGTTGCATCAACAGTCCAATTTGATTTCTTTGTAAAAATTAATTCCAGACCAACTCGGGAACAAGAAATACCCTAGAGACAGTTCCTGCAAATTTAAATGAAAAATACACTATTGTGTCTAATCTGGGCCAGAGTGTCATTTTAGGATCAATGAGATACTGTTATTTCGTATTTTCAACTGGATTCTATGTTTATATTTTCCGTTTTTATTTTATTGTGTTTTTGTCATAAATATCTATCTATCTATCTATCTATCTATCTATCTATCTATCTATCTATCTATCTATCTATATATATATATATATATATATATATATATATATATATATATATTCTGCTTATGAGCAATATCACACGAGTAGGAGTGCTATGTGGCTCTTTATCAGCATGGCTGTGTTGCATGTCAGTTTGTGTTTGGACTTTCTGTTTGCATTTGATCAGTTTCCCGCCACTCCTTTGTTTCCATGGTCACCGTCTTCATTAGTTCATTTGGTTCAGCTGTGTGTAATTAATTATCTTGTTAAGGTCCTTTGTTTGTCTCCTGTACTCGGTGTTCTCCCTCAGTTATTGTTGGTTCTTGTTAACATTTGGTTGTGGTTTTCTCTTGAGTTTTTCCCCTGGTTCCTAAGTGTTAATGATTAAATTATTCCTTCTCAAGTTATTCCTTGTTGTGAGCATTTCTATGCACCACATCTCGTAACAGGCTGTGATTCAGTCATAGGTAATCACAGTCGTAATCACAGTCGTTTATAGGTAATCACAGTCTTTTATACAACAGTTCTACGGCAAAATTGTGTAAATACAATAAGAAACAACAATGGGGTGTCTTCCCTCTTGTATATTATTTCAGTTATTTTTACTTCAGAGTTTGCTCAAGTAGGTCTTGGGTAAAAATAACTTTTCCCTTCAGCGGTTAAATCATCTGGACTGTTTTCTGCTGTATTTGGTTGCATTGTGAGTATTTGCAGCACATTTGTTGTCAAATTGATGTTTTCTTAATTAGCTGGTGTTATTTTTATTTGCATTTGATTCTTTATTTGCAGTGCGTTGAGCTCTCTCGGCCACTGTATAATTTTTCTCAAATAAATAACCGAAACGAGTTTCTACTCTTAAGCAATTATTGGTAACAGCAAATACACATAATGAATGAAATACTTCAACAAACAAATAATTCTCTTCAAATGCTATAACCAGCATGCAATTTATACAAATCTATGTTAAATACACTCAGGCTCTTTATGAGCAAATAAATCATAACGTGTATGTAGATCCCAAAACACTGATTTGATAAAACAACAGCACTTTTCCCATTTCAAATACATTGGAGTCAAGACAAAATGCATGAAGATATGAATAAACGCTAATCTAGGGAGACACGTTAGAGGTGGAAATATGAGGAGGAGAGGACAGATTTAATTGAAATTGCATTTTCATTTGCTTATTGGCAGTGAGGGAATGAAAGTGAGATGATAATAGGGGTTTGGGGAAGAGGAACATTGGAAGTCTGGCTTTTAAAGGAGAATTATCTAGGCTAGCTTTCGTTGAATGAGTCCACATGTGACTCTTTCTTGGTTCATGGGGCTCTTTTCTAAACTCCTTTTTTTATTTTTATTTTGTTTTATTTTAGAGGAGGAACTGAGGGTATAATTTGCCAATCCCTTTAGAAAATGTAGCATTGATGGTTACAATAAAACGTAGGCCTATAACAAGTAATCAGTTGCATTTCGTATTGGGTTGCATTAAGAGTAAAATTTATACACATTCATACACCAGCAAACTAAACATTGATTTGTACTGTCAGATTCTTTTAAATTTAAATTTAAATTTAATTTAGTTTTATTCCTGTTTAATTGACACTTAAATGCATACCCTGGGGTCTTTAGTGACCCTGGACGTCATTTACTACGTCATTTTCTACGACGTTGTTTGCAATTAATCTTTGCAAATCGCGAAAAAAAGTTGTTCATGACCATTAACTGTAACATCAATCTGTCAATGAACTAACCTATACATCAGTAAACACATAGCGTTCGTATCTCACTACTCTAACGTTACCCTGCCAGTACATACAAAAATAGATCAAAGTGACATTACGTTAACCAACCATTCAGAAACGTCCTGTTCGAGCCTTAATTGTTGAACTACTTTGCGGCCGTCATCCTTTCAGGGTTCGACTCTGGTTCAAACTGATACGGTTGCACAGATGCGTCCTAAGAAACTCCCGCTGCCATTCTTGTTCCAAAATATACCCTCAACTGTTGTCAAGGCAACACTCCACGTGCATTGTCTCAAAACTACAGATCTATATAATGATTAGGCTATATATAGGCCCAGATCAGTGGTCCAAACGCCCCAAAGAACAGAGGAGCGGGGTGAGCAAAGCTTATTATCATTTAAAGGCATATGCACTTAAACAGCGTGCTGAAAACAGAGCTACTTTTTACCAGGTAAAATTAGTGTTTTCTTGCAATAAGAATTTTTAATAAAAGTAGGCTATATTACAAATTTTTCATTTAGACCCTAAAGATTCATTTTAACTTGTACAAAAATGACCCCTTTAAGGGTTAATCTGTCATTTTCCAAAAGCCAGTTCATTTCCATGCTTCCTCTACTGCTGGTTAAGTTAATACAAGAAATTGTTGTGATCTTCCATGGCATCACACCAAATATCCGCATTCCAGGTCTCAAAAAATCTGAGTCTTATTTCTCTGTGACCTCATTGATTGATGGAGCGAGAATCCCACCATCCCGAATATTGTTCTCAAAAACACAGCATCATCTCATCAGATACTGCTGCTATTCCTTGAAAGATACACCAGCTGTGGTGACAGAGCTCTATTCAGGGTAAATGAAAGCAATCTGTAGCTGCCCTGATAACCATATACTGGCAAGTGTTTTGATCTCCAAAAAAAAAATGTGGAGATATTGCTTGGAAGAGATTGTTTGCTTTGAACAGAACAAGTTATAGAAAGAGCATTAGTAATCTATAAAGCTTCAAAAGTCAAACAGTCAGTCAATCATGCAAGGTACAATAAAGAAATATTTGAAGTTTAAAGACAGTGATTTAGAAATACAGACAGATGTACAGTTATATAATACTGTGGGGTTAGAAACCAAGGAGACTGATGGTTAACGCATGGAAATGTTTCTGACAGACATGAAACGCTAATGATGACATTTTTTTATTTATTTATTCTGTCATATCAGTATCGCTTCATCAACGCTGTTTGTCCTAATCAGATGGCCGTGCATCTGTGTTTTCAAGAGAAGGAAGTAAAAACATCTAAATATCGTACAATTTCTATCTAATCTACAGTCACCTAAAATTAGGTGTTCCTGGATCACAAAACCAGTCTTAAGTAGCACGGGTATATTTGTGGGAATAGCCAACAATACTGTCACAATTTGACTCTTTGTTTCCCCTTTTTCCTTGTATTTTGGTTTAGTCTTGTTCAGTTTTCCCGCTCCTCATCATCCCTCAGTTAATTCACCTGTTTCTAGTTAATTATCTTCATTTGTGTCACCTGTTTCTGTTCATCAGTGTGTGTATTTAGTTTGCTTCTGTTCAGTCTGTCCTTGTCGGTCGTTGTATATGTTACCTGGTGTTTTGGTGTCCTCTACCTGCCTGTACCCGTTTGATTTTGGAATTTATGGAATAAATGTTGGAATTGGAACTTTCTGACTCTGCCTGCCTTCTACTCACACCACACCCGTGACAGAACAACCGACCTCAACATGGACTTCGCAGCTGTCCAGATCCTCCTCCTCTCGCAAGAGGATCAGTCCCTCGAGGCCCACACACAGAGGTATTTGGACTTAGTACCTTACGTCCATTATGATGACACCAGCCTCTGTGTGTTCTTCCGGGCAGGTCTCAACCCAGAGACCAGAGCACGCCTGCCCGGGGATGGGCCTCGGGGGAACTTCCAGGGCTATGTGGAGTGGGTGCTGGTATCCTGTGGATCATCTTTCACCGTCGATGATGTTACCAGCCCCACTCCAAACACAGAGCCTTCGCCGCTGGTCCCATCCAGCCCTGTCCAGCCAGAGACCGTCCAGCCAGAGACCGTCCAGCCAGAGACCGTCCAGCCAGAGACCGTCCAGCCAGAGACCGTCCAGCCAGAGACCGTCCAGCCAGAGACCGTCCAGCCAGAGACCGTCCAGCCAGAGACCGTCCAGCCAGAGACCGTCCAGCCAGAGACCGTCCAGCCAGAGACCGTCCAGCCAGAGACCGTCCAGCCAGAGACCGTCCAGCCAGAGACCGTCCTGCCAGAGACCGTCCTGCCAGAGACCGTCCTGCCAGAGACCGTCCTGCCAGAGACCGTCCTGCCAGAGACCGTCCTGCCAGAGACCGTCCTGCCAGAGACTTCTTCCCCGCTGGTCCCGTCCAGCCCTGCTGAGCCCTCACCGCTGGTCCCGTCCAGCCCTGCCGAGCCCTCACCGCTGGTCCCGTCCAGCCCTGCCGAGCCCTCACCGCTGGTCCCGTCCAGCCCTGCCGAGCCCTCACCGCTGGTCCCGTCCAGCCCTGCCGAGCCCTCACCGCTGGTCCACGTCAGTCACGCCACGTCTGCCCAGCCTGTCCCAGAGCCTGTCCCTCATCCAGTCACTCTCCCCATTAATTTTTTGGGGGGGGGCCATAGACCACCCGAAGGGGTCTCACCGCCGTGGCCACCCGAAGGGGTCTCACCGCCGTGGCCACCCGAAGGGGTCTCACCGCCATGGCCACCCGAAGGGGTCTCACCGCCCTGGCCATGCCCACAGTCTGCTCCGCCCTGGCCACGCCCACAGTCTGCTCCGCCCTGGCCACGCCCACAGTCTGCTCCGCCCTGGCCACGCCCACAGTCTGCGCCGCCCTGGCCACGCCCACAGTCTGCTCCGCCCTGGCCACGCCCACAGCCTGCTCCACCCTGGCCACGCCCACAGCCTGCTCCGCCCTGGAGGCTTCCCGGACCTGCACCATGCCCTCGTCAGCCTCCAGGGCGCCCACCCTCCCACCCCTTTGGGTGTTATACGGCGCGAAGTCGCGCCTTTTTGGGAGGGGGCGTACTGTCACAATTTGACTCTTTGTTTCCCCTTTTTCCTTGTATTTTGGTTTAGTCTTGTTCAGTTTTCCCGCTCCTCATCATCCCTCAGTTAATTCACCTGTTTCTAGTTAATTATCTTCATTTGTGTCACCTGTTTCTGTTCATCAGTGTGTGTATTTAGTTTGCTTCTGTTCAGTCTGTCCTTGTCGGTCGTTGTATGTTACCTGGTGTTTTGGTGTCCTCTACCTGCCTGTACCCGTTTGATTTTGGAATTTATGGAATAAATGTTGGAATTGGAACTTTCTGACTCTGCCTGCCTTCTACTCACACCACACCCGTGACAAATACATTGTATGGGTCAAAGTTATACACTTTTTCTTTTATGCCAAAAATCATTAGGATATTAAGTAAAGATCATGTTCCAAGATATTTTGTAAATTTCCTACTGTAAATGTATAAAACATTTATTTCTGAGAGTGAATGCAGCACAATCGTGAACATAAATGGACAACTTTAAAGGTGATTTTCTCAATGTTTAGATTTTTTTGCACCTTCAGATTCCAAATTTTCAAATAGTTGTATCTCGGCCAACTATTGTCCTATCCTAACAATCCATACATCAATGGAAATATTATTTCATATGCATACAGCTTCGATGTGATGTATAAATCTCAATTTCGAAAAATGACCCATGTGACTGGTTTTGTCACAAATCTAGAATGTCAAGTTGCCATGACTGGTATAACTCTTTGGTTTGGTGTAAGGGAGGCATTTGTTGTGAATTGGTATGGAAAATGGCATCAAGTCTTTGCTTAAACTAGATTAAGACTAGATTATGATCAAAGAACAAGGGTAAATCAGTTTCTGGCAGCCTCCTGATTCCTTTGTGAAACTGAATGTACACATGCAAGCACCCCATAAAGAAACAAATCACTTCCAATTAAAGATGCAGCAGGTTTAATTGCATGTTGTAAAAGGCAAAGCCAAAGAAGCACTTCATCCATAGAGATTTTAGGATGTGCATGGACAGAAGAAGAGCATTAAAAACATTTGATGCGTAACTTGAAGCAAACTGCACCGTTAGTGCCCCCAATTTCATCTTAGCTCAAAAGACCAACTTTTAAATGCAGAGATAGTTTTTCTATAATTGTTTAGTGTAGAAAAAGCTTACATTAAAATGTCCATTTAACTGCCAGCATGGGCAGAACATTACATTATTCACTAGAGTTTGATACTGCCATGTCTAATGGCTTGGCAGGCAGACACATTTTAAGAAAAGGAATCCAGACTTAGATCGGAGACCACACAGGTCTTAAGAAAAGAGGCCGACGTCAGTCAGTGAGCAGTGCTACCAAGATGCTTTGCCAAGACATACAACACATTTAATCCAAACACAATTTGCTCTTTCTAAAACAAACACATTGGATGTGATTTCCACTACTGAGAGAAGATTATCGGAGTGTAATTTCTGAGAGCAGAGCAGCTAAACACTTTCAATCCTTTAATTCAGCTTCATTGATAAAGTAAGTTAAAGTAAACAAACAATATCAATCAGTTCCCGCGTGTTGTAGATGACTGACACTAGGGGATAAGGCATATGAATATTGGCCAGTGGAATTTGCATGTGCATCTCCCCCTGAACATATAGGTATAAAAGGCTGGCGTGCATCGACTCATTCAGATTTGTTCTTCGGAGCCGAGTGAAGTGTCATCTATACACAAGCTCATTCAATTTGCCTTAACTAACATAATTTTTTGTGCTACGGGGCAGTACAGCGCTCTCTCTCCACACCTTGCATGGATAAGTGCAGAGAGAGCTTCCCCTGGCCATTTTAGCGATCTAAAAAGAGCACTTTTTAAAGATGCCTTTCCGCCTGTGTGGAACACAGCCCTTACTTTATTGCCCTTACTTTACTGTGCCAAAGAAAGGTGTGGGTTGCAACCAATCTTAGACCTGAAGGATGCGTAATTCCAAGTCTCGATTTTGCCATGACACAGATTGTTTCTTCAGTTTGCTTTCTAGGGTCAGGTATACTAGTTCAAGGCCCTTCCTTTTGGGCAGCTTTTTCTTCACGAAAGAGGTTGACCTTGCCCCATTAAGGGAAGTGGGCATTCGAATCATATCTCAACATCTGGCTGATCCTAGCTCACTCTTGAGATTTTTTTTTTGTGTGCAAACAGGGACCTGGTGCTCATACGCCTCGGCTGTTTGGTTTCAGGTCAACTGGGAAAAGAGCAAGCTCTCCTCATTGTAGAGCATCTCCTTTCTCTGGATGAATTTGGATTTAGTCACTATGACAGCCGCGCGAGCGTACTCAGTCGTTGCTGAACTCCCTGAAGATGTTCAGGGGAAAAACAGCGGTTTCAATTAAACAATTTCAGAGGCTCCTGGGGCATGTGGTGGCAGTTATGCCTCCTGGGTTGATGCATATGAGACTGCTTCAGCATTGGCTACAAAATTGAGTCCAGAGATGGGCATGGCATAGCGGCACACATCGTGTGGCCATCACGTCGATTTGTTGTTCGATGTGATGGCTAGACCTGGGACAGACCTTGCATTTCTACGGGCAGGGATTCCCCTAGAACAATCTCCAGGCAAGTTGCTGTCAAAACAGACATGTTCAAGACTGGCTGACTCCAGAGGAGGAGATGGCAGGCGAGTAGAGATGGCAGGCCGTGTTGTCCATCCGGATCTCTGCAGGGCCAGCAATATCGCCAGCATGCCTATTGCACATGGCTCATTTTATACCCATATGTCCAGGGGAGTGGCGCATGCAAATTCCACTTTCCACTTATCAATGGCCTTTTCTCAAAATATCAGAGGTGATTAGGGCTCCCAAGTATGACCCCTAGTGTTAGTCATTGACACCACATCTCTTTCCCTCTATCATGGAATGAAGGTTACAAAAGTAACCGAGACTTCATTCATAATACATTACAAATAAGATAGGACTACAATATACAGTATCTACAATATATCTGGTTGTGATAATGACGTCAACATCAAATTAAAATGAATCCTATTTTTAATGTATTTTTTAGTCTTTTA
This sequence comes from Chrosomus eos, assembly GCA_036326025.1. NCBI lineage: Eukaryota > Metazoa > Chordata > Actinopteri > Cypriniformes > Leuciscidae > Chrosomus > Chrosomus eos. Next base: position 27,824,607 of record CM070824.1, on the reverse strand, counting down.
GTTTTCAATCCATGAATGCACATTATTCCAAATTAAGGATATGTATGAGTAATAGTAGCCATGTTTTCACCCAAAGTTGCAAATTTAACTTATGTGCAAAATTGGAATATCATATAAAACATTGGTGAATACAACACCAATTCCATCCCATGTGTTCAAGAGAACAAAATCACCACTTCCTGGGAAATTGCTGCAAAATTTCTGGGGAAAAAAGTAAGTTGCTGCAATAAGGGAAGCCTTTTTTATACATCAAAATTACTTGTGCCTCAGAGCGTGTAGACAAAATGCAATAAATGCTGTCATGTTATCTTGCATTCAGAGGCGGTTGTCTGGTGTTTGGGAATACAATCGTGTGAGAAAGTTCTGGGAGATAATTCTACTGAAACGTTTTGATGACAGACTCTGTTTTCCATCAAGAATTGAAGTGTTTTCTTTTCAAAAAGGCTGTTTAGGAATGTTCAGACCTCGTCACCCATCCAAATACTTTTGCTCTCTGCTATTTTTCTAATTACATGATCTTGTGAGGCAAAGTCATATGACTTTTTTTTGTTGCATCGATGGATTTATTCAGTAAATGTGTTTCTATCATAGTTTATTTGCATGTCGTCTTATCAGATAAAAAAAAAAAAGATCCGCCTCAATTGAGCACATACAGTAAGTGTCAGGGTTTGTGGCTGTGATGAAGCACATGACGCAGGAGTAGTGACAAAAACACAAGTCTTTTATAAATCCCAAAATGAAAACACAGGAGATGGCAGGAGCAATAAAACAACCACATATACATTTGACATATACATATGACAAGACCAGAGAAAGAACTAAGGAAAACTCAGGGTATATAATGAGTAGAACAGAAAAAGATGTGGGAACTAATTAACAGCCAGGGAAACTAACTAGGGAACACAGGAAATGGGAAACGATCAAACAGAGTGAAAACAAAACTAAAATAGGACATAACTCAGCATAACTGTAATGCGATTTGCCACAATTACTCTAAAAATAGGTGAATGTAAAAATAGCTTAAAATGCTAATTAATGATCATGAAAATAATTATTAGGAAATTTTAGGACTTTTTACTGAACTAAAAATTCAGAAATAACTACAAAAACATGCAAGAGAGACTTTCTTATGTAGGCTATGTTTACATTCACAAATTTTCGTCAGTCTGAATGAATCCAATCTGATTTCAGATTTAGGAATCTCTGTTTATAGGAAACCTAAACTTTGCAATTCGATCCACATATTTGTTTACATGTGTATTACATGTAGTCCGAACAAAACTAAAAATGAGCCATTGTCTGTAGGACTTTTCACACTTGAAATAGTTTACCCTGGGGTCACTGCTCATAATTTACCAGGGTTAACAATAATCCAGGGTATTCATAAGATGTTGTTTCACACTGTACATTCTTAAACCCTGGGTTAATGTTCTTATTTGCATATGTATAGTGTCAGTGTTACTGAATAAAATATGTTTACATAAAGGAATTGCGCATCATCGTATTATATTTTGCTGACTGTACTATCAAGTTTTTCCTAAATGGACTATAAAGGTAAAAATGAAACCGTCTCTTTTTAACACATTTTCTATTTGCTATTTGCTAAGTAACTAGCCGTAACATTGTAAGGCCCGTTTCACACAGAACACATTTTTCCATTCCACTGCACTTGTTACGGAACTCAGGCTCAGAGACAGAGTAATGAGGTGAACAGGATGTTTTATTGACAGCACTGAGCGTAATGGCAGAAATCAGGTGAATAGACAGAGCGATGATACTTGAGATGGATGGATATGGATATTCACTGAAATGTCCGTTCTTACAGATGTGGGGGATGGCTGGACAGACGGATGGCTGAAGCACACACCTCGCTGACTGGTATGTGTATCGAGATACACAGAGGAACAACAGGGAGACCGACACTGGAGAATATCGCTGGAAACAGGTAAGTAGTCCATATTGTACGAGACCCTGAACTGGTGCGAGGTGTGCTTTGATGAGGTGCTGTTAACACGGCTGATGAATAATAGGTGAGAGTGCCCAGAGAACACATTTACGTTGTGGCAACGTCATTAGTCAGATGTTAGATAATTATATACTTTTTAAATATTGTTTATCCTTATTATTATTTATGGGCTTTTATTATTATTAATTATAATCAACACTTGAAAGCGTACACTTTGAAGAGTAAAAATTACATAGAAGGCCAGCCAATTCATCTTTATTAAAACTGCATATGGTAATCAAATTGCACTTCCAAAAGTCATACATTTGTGGAAAAATAAATGCAAATATACAAATTTCTTATCAAGTATAATAAATAAAATATAAAAAGCAAAGGCAGATCAGAAAATGTAATGAACAAAACCGGGTTTTGAATAGCGTTTTTTTGAGGATCTGTTTTTTTTAGCGAAAAAAGAAAACACATAACGTGCAACAAGTACTTCATTATGGCTTATAACTTTTGGCATAAAGTTAAAATATTTGTCATACCTGACCAGAAGATGTTGAACACTTTTTCTAACGGTAAGGAAAGGATATCTGAATACTAAAAGAAATATAGCTAAAGTTGGCATACACTGGTACTGTAATTTACACAAGATCACAAACTCCGTGAATTATCAGCTAACGTTATTCTGTTCCTGCAGTTAGACAAGTAATAAATGTCAAATTAGACAAGGAAATTGTAGTATGTGTTTGAATAATTGCGTATTTGGATGAGGTAAATTAAATGCAATACTCACGTATCCTTGCTCGATGAAGAATGAGACGGCCCAATGGTCGGTTGAAATTTAAATTTTTTAATTTTGCTCCACTGACCTGCGTGTCACGTTTTTTAGAGCAAAATTATGTTCTGTGTGTATGGTCACTAACACCAGTTCGTTTCACACTGTACTGCACACTTCTCTGGAGCAGGTTTCATAACCTTGGGTAAAAAGTGGTTCTAACACCGCTTCTAAATTACACGTGTGAAACGTTCCTTTATCCAGGGTTAAAGTGGGGTTTAGAACGACGATAACCCAGGGTCAAGCGCAGTATGAAAAACAATTGTGTTTCTAACTATGTAATATAACCCAAAATATCTCAGCGGTGCATTACTGAGGGCCACTGTCTTTGGACAAGAAAAACTTTTTGACTTCTGCGGTCCTCTTTCAGTAGTTAGTCAGTATCAGGTATAACTCCTTTTCTTTTTTATAACTCTCTTTTGTTCTCTTTACCTCTCCCCAGTTAATTGTAGGAACAGGAAATTGGCAGTAGCAACGAATCCTAACCTTAGCCTCATCTCCATACAGTGCTCCAGCAGCATGGTACATCTAGGTCTTTCTATATAGGTTACATAAAACCCAACTAAAGATGTTGGTCTCTATTCCACTGCTTTTCTCTTTCCCTACCTTTTAGTTTCCCTCTATAAGTTCCCTTTGGAAAATGAGGACGACAAGAGGTTTGTCAGCTCATTTGTCTAAGAACAGGTGAAGCCCTATACTAATTATGTAGGCTGACACATCAGGGCTTTGAGACCCAGGGAAACTATTCTGCCCACACCAGGGTAATGCATGACTGCAGCCTAACTCTGACTTTTTATATGCTTCTGTAAGAAACAGACCTAAATGGAAAGGATGACTTTTAGGTAGGTAGGTAGGTAGGTAGGGAGGGAGGGAGGGAAGGAGGGAAGGAAGGAAGGAAGGAAGGAAGGAAGGAAGGAAGGAAGGAAGGAAGGAAGGAAGGAAGGAAGGAAGGAAGGAAGGAAGGAAGGAAGGAAGGATATTTCCCAATTGACAGGTTTTCAAAAGAAGTTGTATGTTCTGACAGGATTTTTTTTTTAAAGGAACAAAAATCAGACGTGTCTTAAAATTAACAGTATTAAAATTGAGGCAAAAAGTAGGTTAAAAACTTTTACATTTCTAACAGTGAGAATTATTTAAATTTGAGATGCATTTTTTTAAAATGTGGGAGAAAAATGTCAGAGAGTTTGTCTAACAAAACAAAAACATTTTGAGGTGCATTTGTACACTACTTGAGTGCAAAATGTTATAGGTCCTCATCTGTGGCCCCTAAAGGAGTTATAAAATACAAATATTAGAATGAAATATGAGTGGATAATATAAACCGTGAGATTGGTCCAGACAGCAGTATTATTGCTTGCACTTTGCCTCAAAATTTAAAGCAATTTGATAGTGCAGGCACTGGTGTCATGGCTAAAAGCCTGTCAAAATAAGGTGGGAAATAATATCGGATGAAAATTGATTTATACTATAGCAATAAGACTTATGACAGATGTAACATTCTTCACTGGTGAATGGGAGTAAAAAACAGTGGGAAGAAAACTGGAAAGTATTAAATAAGAGGTTTATTTGACTGCTTTTCATTTACAAGATTAAAAAAGCAGTTTAGAAGGAGATTGAAATTAAAGAAAATTCTGCACATCTTGACAAAATGAACCACTAACACAAACACTTTTCCGATAAAATAAAGAGTTTGCTCAAGCACTTTAGTTTATAAAACGTGCATTCAGACCTACTCTCGCACTTAATAGTATCTCACAATAGCTCCACATTCACAGTCTCTATATTTAACTTCAGCTTTTAATTAGAATAATAAAAAATTGAAAAGATGTGGAAATGACTGAGGGGCGCAGAGTGGAAATTAAATTTCCTTATCCCTACAGAAATAAGTATTAAAAGGCATGCACTCTATCCTGAATAAGATCATCATTTGACAAGCTTGGAGCCAGATTTTGTCTCTTTGTGAATGTTGTTGCCAAGTGTGTATACAATTACTGCATCTGGTTTTGTCAAATGTGTCTGCAGTTCTCATTTGCCTTTTCTCCAGAGCAATTATGGGAGTCATTAAAAGTAACATTAAACTTAAATTTGCATAACATAACAATTATAGTGCAGCCTTTCCAAACTGGTAAAACAAAGTAAAGTATCTGTTGTTTGACTGTTGTTCAAAGACTGAAAATGAAGACTCTTAACTGAAAAGTTATTGGTTATGCCAACTGATAAAGAATCACTTTTCTTGACATATAGTTAATCCATATATCGTGACCAAACTTTGAAAAACTGTTTTCACCGCGTTTATTAATGTGCACTATATCATTAAAACTTGTTGTGGTCAGTAAGATTGTTTTATGTTTTTGGAAGAAGTATCTTATGCTCGCCAAGGCTGCATTTGTTTGAAAAAAAAAAAAAAATCAGAAAAAAATTGAAATAGTATTTCAATTTAAAGACAACTTTTTATAATTAAATAAACAATTCAGTATATTATAAATTGTAATTTATGTCTCTGATGGCAAAACTGAAGTAATGGCTGCTGAAAATTCAATCTTCAGTATCACATGATCCTTCAGAAATCATTCTAAATATGCTGATTTGATGCTCAAGAAACATTTTCTTGTTTTGTTTTTTTATCAATGTTGAAAACAGTTGTACGGTGGCTGACAGAGCTCAATGTGCTGAAACTGAAGAAAACAATATTAGATATTGAAAATATTAAAACACCAGTAAATTAAGAAAACATCATCAGTTTGACAACACATTTGCTGCAAATACTCACAAGACAAAAAATACAGAAACACATTACAAATACTCACAACTCAACCAAATACAGAAACACACTGCAAATACTCACAACTCAACCAAATACAGAGACACACTGCAAATACTCACAACTCAACCAAATACAGAAACACACTGCAAATACTCACAACTCAACCAAATACAGAGACACACTGCAAATACTCACAACTCAACCAAATACAGAAACACACTGCAAATACTCACAACTCAACCATATACAGAAACACACTGCAAATACTCACAACTCAACCATATACAGAAACACACTGCAAATACTCACAACTCAACCAAATACAGAAACACACTGCAAATACTCACAACTCAACCAAATACAGAAACACACTGCAAATACTCACAACTCAACCAAATACAGAAAACACACTTCAAATACTCACAACTCAACTAAATACAGAAACGTGCAGCAAATACAAAGGAAATGTTTAGAGGGGACCCCAAAAGGTGATGAACCTGGCTGGGGCCATATTGTTTAATGTCTTTCGTCGTGTTGTGGATGACCCAAAAGGTCATATTTTCACAGTTATATTTTTATTTTATTTTTTTTTTTTTTTTTTTTCAAAATTGTTATTTTTTTTGTGAGACTTTGATGAATAGAAAGTTTAAAATAATGTATTTGAAATATAAATCTTTTTAACATTATAAATGTATTCGCTATCACTTTTGATCAATTCAGTGCATTTTTGCTAAATATAAATATTGACACTAAATTTTTGAATTAAGTTAATGTCAATTCACAAGAACACTATTTATTGTTAATACTTGTTTGTTCATAATATATTAACTAATGTTAATTTATACAACTTAAAATTGTAAAACTGTATTAATACTTGAATAAATTAACATGAACCTAAATTAATAAATGCTTGTTCATTGTTTGTTCATGATACTCAGTTTTGTAATAATGTTAAGTCAAGTCAAGTCACCTTTATTTATATAGCGCTTTTTACAATACAAATTGTTTCAAAGCAGCTTTACAGAGATAACAGGAAAATAATGTTGTAATAGTATTGTTAAAATCAAAATTAAATGTTAAATGTCCCCAACTAAGCAAGCCAAAAGCCAAGATGGGATCAGAATGGTGCCCTGGTGGCCTGTATATAGTAGCCAGCAGAATTCTCAAACGGGATTTATTGTTTACACTATATATTTTTACATTAAGCACCGACACTTCAAAAGAAGTATATTTAAAACTAGATTTCTTAGTGGTTTTGAAAATGTTACTATAAATTACAGCAACCCAGGGAAAAGGAGAATGGCCAGACATATGCTGAGTTTGCCAGAGATCTTTCAACTCACTTTGGGAGGTGGCACTTGAAGTCACCACTTTTGAGGATCTGTGCAATTTGGTATATTGGAGCAGATTAAGAATGCTCTGCCAGAACGTGTTTCCACATACATCCCGGATGAGCTCCCAATTTGTCTCAAAGACTCATAGGCCATGACAAATGCGGAGAGGACACGGAGGATTTCCAAAAGTAATCAACTTAAAAAATTAAACTAACAATTAACCATGTAGAGTGTTTTAGTCAGTGGCATCAGTGGTGTAAATGCGGATGAGTGACTAGTATGAAGTTTGGGTGTTGAAGAGGGATAACAAAACAAAACAAAGATGTGCTGCTGCTGCTGGCAGGAGTGGGACCAGATTGGAGAGAGCGAGAGCAAAAGGGCCGGAGTATTTATCCTCTCACAGCGTCTGGTGCAGGTGCTCCCAATCTGGCTAACAGTCGCTGATACCTTCAGAGACAAAAGGATAACAGTAAATTGCCCAACACCACGCAGTTAAAAACCCAACTAGGCAGGGCCGTCACATCTGCGCAAACCTCAAAAACGCAAACCCGCGAAAACGCAAACCCGCGAAAACGCAGATGGCGGGCGCCTATACTTGCAGTTCTACCAGAAAGACTCAGGAGAATAAATACTAACAATAAATACATTTATTGATAGCCCAGCAAGCAATAAAGATCTCTGGCTCGCAATCCGAGGGTCCGGACTCTGCATTTCCTGCCTGAAGATGAAGGCAGGGGCGCAGCCGACCCCCTGGAAGGTATAGGAGAAGGGACCATCCTGGTGGTGGTGGGGAGGATGGAGGGAAAGGAACCATCTTGGTGGTGGTAGAGAGGATGGAGGTGAATGAAAGCATCAGCATTTGTGAACTCCAACGTGTAAGTACTGGTCTTTTATACCGCAAGTATTAGACATGATTGGATATGAGAAGGTAATAAGTGACGTAGCAATTGAGTCTTGCTGGCAGAATTTAACGCTAAAGCTTCTATTTTTAAAACGATCATCCCAGAGGTTAGCTAGAAAAATACAGAGGTCAGAGTACAAAAAGGATGATGAGAAATAAAAGAAAGAAGACCAGAAGAGTTGCTTTTGAGTAGCCAGTGGTCTGAATATCCCCTTTAATAAACTACTAAATAAACAGGCAGCAGCTCAGCAGACCAACTGAGACACCAGCCAACACTCTATCTATCATCACAGTAATTACTATATGTTTTTCAGCCTGGAAAAGGCTAAGCAGAAGGAGTATTTTCCGAGGACTATTTTTCAAGCAAGGACCTGAGGGATCGAGTGAAATGATGTGTCATCATCAAAATGACATGTCAGGGAACAAAATGTCACAGGGCCTTGGAATGCCACCTGTCTGGTCCTCGAGCTGCTTCCAGCAGATGTCCTCCAGACAGGAAGAGAACAGGAATGGAGCTTCTATGCCCATCTGCATGATGAGGTGTTAATGAGGCCGGTCTGATATGTAGCCCGGTCTCCCAGGGAACTCATTACGGGCCCTGTCAAATACAGTGAGTGGCTCCATTTTGCTGGGAGGAGAGTTACACAGGGTCCACTGCTCTCAACACAGTAATTCAGCAAATGGCACAGGACAATTGCAGTTCTGAAATTGTATAAATGAAATATACCATGGAATGTTATATAAGCATTGCATTCAGTGAGATTTTTTCTTTCTCCATCTAATTTGCTCTTCTAAACAGGGTAGGAAAAAATGTGTAATATCAAAATGCTAAAATCCTTAAGGTCATCAATAGAAAAGAAATAATTACAACTGAAATATCTTTAATTTTTAAAAAGTTTCTACACTACAGCAAAATGAGGACCAAATGGAGAGTTTTGCTTAAATAAATATAGTTCACCCTTTTGTTAAACAACAATAGACATTTTGAAATATTTCTAAAGAACAGTGACAGTTTATAGTCACCATAGTGAAAACATTAAATACTTGGGTAACACTGTATTTCCACTTCAGACATTCTGCTAACTATAAGTAACTTTGCAACTGCATGTCAATAGGAGTCATGAGATTATTAGTAGACTGTCTGCTTAACTGTTTCCCACCATTGACTGAATTTTCCTTGCAATCCATTGTTTTCACTGTTACATGGGGTGCTGTTTTTCATCTTCTGAAAGAGTACAGAATCCCCGGATCAAAACACTGGCGAAGAAGCAGAAACAAGCGATGGAAATGTTGCTTTCAGATATGTAAATACTGTGATCATCAAATATGAAAACAGCGTATAAAAAAAACTGCCTCACAAATGAAATGTCGACCCATGAAAAGGTATAGGACTGTGCAAGCTTTGGGGGTGTTGATAAATGCAATCTACTCAATCTATGTTTTGATCATCGTTCTGAATCTGATACGGACGCAGTCATTGACAAAAACTAAATTTTCTCTGACTGGCTGGAGCCATCACTGGACTGGGCCCAGGGGTTGCATCAGAGTGATGAAAGGTTGATCTCTTCTTCCTTAGCCTCCTCTTTTGTGCTGAGGTTAGGGTGGTGTTCAACCAGGAGGAGGATTCTAGGTTGAGCTCTAGAGCAGAGATGAACTCGTAATGAATCGTTGAGATCTAAGTGGACTCCTGGCTGAGTTTGGGGATCTGAGCAGGCTCCTGATTGAGTTCGGAGAAATGAGCGGACTCTTGGACTGGGAGTAATTACAGTATATACTCGATATGAGTCATATAGCGATATGAGCATAATTTCATTTGGTCCTCTTAAAATATGTCAGAGCCATTGTTTTGTCTCAAGATGCACATGTTTTTTTTCTAAGGCATGTTTATAACAGCTATACTTAAATGCCCTAATTGGACTAAGGCCTAATCCTGGCTTAATCTCAGCCCTGCCTGTGAAACCGGGCCTATATTGTCAACAATTGTCTCAAAATTGTATCTATTTTAAGAACTTCAAAGGAATCTTGTTACATCTCTGAGAAAATGTTGATACTTAAATGAAAAATAAATGGAAACTCCATAAAATCTCCTGAGCTTTGAAAAATGAAACCTTTCCACAATCAATTATTTATGTGATCAGAGACAGGCATTAGGTGAATGCTCATAAATCTTTCTTCACATGGTAGGAAAGCTTTTAATTAGCAAAAAAAAAAAAAAAAGAAAAAAAAGGATGGAGATGGGGTGTGGGATGAGTCAGTGAAGACCTGAAGGAAAAGTTAGAAGCAATGCCTGAATGTGTGACACTATACCACATATTACAGTGATATCACAAGAGGGAAATCCTTGAATTTCGAAATCAAAGAATCTGAGGGCAACTTACAACCAATATAAAGTTGGGGAACCATCATGTTAATACCGCTATTACCAGAGGCAATAATAGACTGACCTATTTTTCCCATCACTGAGATTATAGCCATTAGAATCCAGATAAACACATTTGGTTTTACCACTAACGCTCTCACACTCATGTTGCTTGGAGGAATAAATTGGTACACCCTGCCTTGTGGCACAATGGATGCTCTGGCTTTTAGGTCCACACAGACATACTTTGACCCCACTTAGACACTTTCATTTTTAAGTTTTTCACTGCATTAAATAATAAAGTATCAAACAAAATGGTATTTGCAAACACTTTTTCACGAGAAAACTTTTTGCAATGACTTTTAACCAGTTTGCATCAAGGTCAATGCTGTGTAAGGCTTGAATCTACTTACCGTACCTGCTTTTCAGTAAAACCATGAATATAAATTCACCTAATTAATATTCATGAGCCAAGCTTATAACGTCTACTGATTCCCATCAAATGTATTTTTGTGAGAAAAACAAAAATCATGAAAATGTACACTTTTCACTTTAAAATAGATGCCACTTGACATTTTATTATCTAATGCAATGGCATTTCACACTATTTGGGGCGGATGTATGCAAACACAACCCTGCAAAACAAAAAACGAATTGAACATTATTTTTAAATAAATATATGATTTTTCCCTGGTTTTCTCGTAAATATGAGCAGTCAAATTCAATTTTTATAACTGATGTAGGCCGTCCACTGTGCAGTGTATAGCTGCATTTAGGAAGCCCCGTCTGTGCAAGCATCCTCATAACATAAGTGATCAAATGTGATACCAGGCCTGCCACATGAGAGCGAATGCAGCGAGTAATGACACCAGCATCTATTTCCTGATAAAGGCTGCCGTTCTGCTCAGCCTCTGTAAAAGATCCAAACCCTCGCCAGACATAAAAACAAACACAGCTGGCAGTTTATTATTTCACTGATAATAATCCCGCCTCCCCTGAATCATGCTTTGCTTTGTTTCTTTATATTATATTTGTCAAAAATAAATAAATAAAAATAAGGATACTGTGAAAATAGAACTAAATGATTATTAAAGTTCAACAGACCACAATGCATTTTAATTAGCCAATTTGTGTTCACAATCTAAATGATTACTGTATATCTATTTAAATATTTAAAGCTGATTAATATTAGATTTTTTCAGTTTACCTGTAGCATGTTAACAAAAAAAAGTATAAATAATTTATTTTAGATTATTGTTATGATGATGACGATGATGCTAATAATAATGTATAATAAGCTAAATGTTTTTTTTTTATATATATTTATATTGATATTGAATTTAGATATTTTGTAAATGCAAAAAAAAAAAAAAAAATTCTCCCAGGACAAGAGAGTAGGGGGGTGATGTTTATTAATTCCAAAAGGCACAGCACAAGATATGTTAGGAGGAAACACAGTTCAAACAAAAGGGCAGGGTACACAACAGGAGAACAGGCTGGTCGGGATGAGGCAGCTCCAGATGCTAAGGCAACAATGGACACAAGGCAGCGGCTCAGGGAACCAGAGGCTCAACATTTGGTGAAATAAACTGCAGAAGCACCAGACTGACTGTCAGATCAGGAGAGTCAGCGACCAGGGAAAGACACAAGGAAAACTACATGTAGCACTGACCGACAAGGCCTGTAGACAAGCAAGAAATGCTCACAAACAATGAATGCAGCGAATCAGCAAAGACATGAGGGAAAGGAGCACAATATAAAGGGAGGGCTGGACCACTGGGATTGTGTCACGTTTTGATGTATTGAGTTATGTTTTGTGATCTTGTTTTTCCCTGTCTTGTGTGATTTTTGGTTTAGTCCTGTTAGTTTTCCCGCTCCTCGTTTGTGTCCAATTTTCTGCACCTGTTTTCAGTTAATTATCTCATTTGGTTCAGTGTATTTAAGCCCTGTGTTTTCCTGAGTGTTTGTCTATCGTCGTCAATGTATGGTTGTGTGTTAACCCTGAAGTCCTGGAGTTCTGTTCTTTTGTTCTCGTTTGTTTTTGGACGTTTTAAGTTTGTTTAATAAATATATTATATTGAAGCCCTTGTCCTCGTCTTCAGCTACCTGCAGCAACCCTGACAGAACGATCAACCTTAAAATCAAAATATGGGCCGAAGGAGGAAAAACAAAGAGGTGAGCCCCTTCGACAACCCAATCCTCTTCCAAGAGGAACGCTCACTTGAAGAATATGCAGGACTGTATATAGAATTGTATGATGACGAGACTCAGGATGAAGAAGAGTTGACTAAGAGTTTCTGGGGTGGACTGAAAGACCCACTAGCCCAGATAATTCTGATCAGGGACCTCCATCTATCCTTCCTGGAGTTCGTGGATCACACGCTGTGGTCGTGTGGATCTGCATACCACGTGGAAGATCTCCCACTCCAGCCAAATCCAAGTCCGGTATGCCCTGAGCCCGTCACCTGCCCATCAGAGCCTGAACCCATCACCTGCACGCCAGCGCCTGAGCCCATCACCTGCACGCTAACGCCTGAGCCCATCGCCTGTCCGCCAGAACCTGCACACCGCATCAGCCCTGCCGCCAGATCGGTCCCTGGACTTCCCCGGCTGATATCCGGTATGACTGATCCCCCGCTGATATCAGTGCGGTTAGCCCAAAAGATGGCTGCCGAGGCTGAGGTTCAAGTCAGCCACATCCAGCCAGATCCTGAGCCCGTCGCCTGCCCGCCAGAGCCTGAGCCTGTCGCCTGCCCGCCAGAGCCTGAGCCCAGCCCCAAGCTCCCTGAAATGCTGGTTCCGTCCAGTTCCGAGTCCCATGATGCGCCAGAGCCAGAGCCCGTTGACCCAGCGCCAGAGCCAGAGCCCGTTGACCCAGCGCCAGAACCAGAGCCCGTTGACCCAGCGCCAGTGCCAGAGCCCGTTGACCCAGCGCCAGAGCCAGAGCCCGTTGACCCAGCGCCAGAACCAGAGCCCGTTGACCCAGCGCCAGAGCCCGTTGACCCAGCGCCAGAGCCCGTTGACCCAGCGCCAGAACCCGTTGACCCAGACCCAGAGCCCGTTGACCCAGACCCCGTTGACCCAGCGCCCGTTGATGTTAAGTCAGTTCCCGATCCTGAGCCTGTCCTCCCCAAGAAAATTTTGGGGGGGCGCTATACGCCTTCGCCGTGGCCGGCCAAAGATCCTTGGAGGCCTGAAAAAATAACACTGCCATGGCCACCCGAAGGGTCCTCACCGCCATGGCCACCCGAAGGGTCTTCACCACCACGGCCGCCCGAAGGGTCTTCACCGCCGTGGCCACCCGAAGGGTCCTCACCGCCATGGCCACCCGAAGGGTCTTCACCACCACGGCCACCCGAAGGGTCTTCACCGCCGTGGCCACCTGAAGGGTCTTCACCGCCGTGGCCACCTGAAGGGTCTTCACCGCCGTGGCCACCTGAAGGGTCTTCACCACCACGGCCACCCGAAGGGTCTTCACCGCCGTGGCCACCTGAAGGGTCTTCACCGCCGTGGCCACCTGAAGGGTCTTCACCGCCGTGGCCACCTGAAGAGCCTGCACCACCATGGCCACCCGAAGGGTCTTCACCACCACGGCCACCCGAAGGGTCTTCACCGCCGTGGCCACCTGAAGGGTCTTCACCGCCGTGGCCACCCGAAGGGTCTTCACCGCCGTGGCCACCCGAAGGGTCCTCACCGCCATGGCCACCCGAAGGGTCTTCACCACCACGGCCACCCGAAGGGTCTTCACCGCCGTGGCCACCTGAAGGGTCTTCACCGCCGTGGCCACCTGAAGGGTCTTCACCACCACGGCCACCCGAAGGGTCTTCACCGCCGTGGCCACCCGAAGGGTCCTCACCGCCATGGCCACCCGAAGGGTCTTCACCACCACGGCCACCCGAAGGGTCTTCACCGCCGTGGCCACCCGAAGGGTCTTCACCACCACGGCCACCCGAAGGGTCTTCACCGCCGTGGCCACCTGAAGGGTCTTCACCGCCGTGGCCACCTGAAGGGTCTTCACCACCACGGCCACCCGAAGGGTCTTCACCGCCGTGGCCACCTGAAGGGTCTTCACCGCCGTGGCCACCTGAAGGGTCTTCACCGCCGTGGCCACCTGAAGAGCCTGCACCACCATGGCCACCCGAAGGGTCTTCACCACCACGGCCACCCGAAGGGTCTTCACCGCCGTGGCCACCTGAAGGGTCTTCACCGCCGTGGCCACCCGAAGGGTCTTCACCGCCGTGGCCACCTGAAGGGTCTTCACCGCCATGGCCACCTGAAAGGTCTTCACCGCCGTGGCCACACCCACAGCCTGCACCACCGTGGCCACGCCCACAGCCTGCACCGCCGTGGCCACGCCCACAGCCTGCACCGTCGTGGCCACCGCCACAGCCTGCACCGTCGTGGCCACGCCCACAGCCTGCACCGTCGTGGCCACGCCCACAGCCTGCTCCGCCCTGGCCACGCCCACAGCCTGCTCCGCCCTGGCCACGCCCACAGCCTGCTCCGCCGTGGCCACGCCCACAGCCTGCTCCGCCCTGGAGGCTTCCCGGACCTGCACCATGCCCTCGTCAGCCTCCAGGGCGCCCACCCTCCCACCCCTTTGGATGTTATACGGCGCGAGGACGCGCCTTCGGGGAGGGGGGAGGTACTGTCACGTTTTGATGTATTGAGTTATGTTTTGTGATCTTGTTTTTCCCTGTCTTGTGTGATTTTTGGTTTAGTCCTGTTAGTTTTCCCGCTCCTCGTTTGTGTCCAATTTTCTGCACCTGTTTTCAGTTAATTATCTCATTTGGTTCAGTGTATTTAAGCCCTGTGTTTTCCCTGAGTGTTTGTCTATCGTCGTCAATGTATGGTTGTGTGTTAACCCTGAAGTCCTGGAGTTCTGTTCTTTTGTTCTCGTTTGTTTTTGGACGTTTTAAGTTTGTTTAATAAATATATTATATTGAAGCCCTTGTCCTCGTCTTCAGCTACCTGCAGCAACCCTGACAGATTGGGGGCTCCTAAACTACAATGGTTTTAGGAACTTGTGACTTGGGTCCTCCTGGACCAAAGCCTTCCTGACTCGAGTCCTCCGGAACCATTAGACTTGGGACCATCAGAATCGGGTCCTCCGACACTGGACTTGGGGCTCCTAACTTGGGCCCTCCTGGGCCAATGGTTATGGGACCTCTAAAAGAAGGGCATTCTACTTCATAGCATGAGCCCTTCTTCTCTTCAGCTTCCGGGGGCACAATGCATGATCGGACACTTCTGAGGTGATTGAAACTGACTCGACTGACACTGGGGTGACTAGAATTGACTCGACTGGAACTATCTCGTCCGAGTCTGGGATGACTGCACTGCCTTGGCTTACACCAGGGTGACTGGAACTGACTTGGCTGACTAGAGTAGCTGTAACTGAATTAACTGACTCACAGATGACTAGAGTTTACATGAGTGGCTCCTGGATAACTGGAGTGGAATTTACGGACTCTGGGATGATAGGAGCTGACTTGACATGGCTTGGGAGAACTAAAGCAAAATTAAGACAGGAACTTGACGAATATAAAACAGGAGCAAAGCTTTATGAAGCTATAGAACTACAAGGAAAACTAAACATAGCACTGAGGAGCACATGGCCAACACAAACAAAGACAGAGCCATGTGCTCAAGCCCAAGACCGATAATGAAACATTAAACAAAGACAAAACAGACAAGACAGCCTGTGCCATCTAGAGTTTTATGACATAACTTTGTCAAAATAGATAAGACAGCCTGTCCCATCTAGTTTCATGACATAACTTTGTATATATTACAGTATAGTGACATGAAAGTGATTATGATATAAAATTATGACCTACAATTAATAAATATATCAAAAATATGTAAAATGATGACAGACTTTATTCCTTTAAGAGACTAAAAACCTTAGGTGACCTTGGTTGACAAATGATATCAGAGAACACTTTGAAAAAATGTGGAACATTTTCAACAGCCATTTTCCCAAAACTCTTTGTCCTCTCCACTCGATTTACACACACTTTGCCAAATGCATCTCACTGCTCTCCAAGTGAGACTCTGCAGCAATGTCAAAAGGACAAGAAATGTTAGCCATCAGATAAACTTATTTTTAGCCGTTTCGGGTGGTATTCTTAGCCTCTTAGTTCCAGGTGTCCTTGCTGGCTAGTTGATGTCGGAGTCCCGGAGAGTGTTTGACAGGACTGTCAGATTTGCAGAGTCGATCAAGGGTTTTATCAGCACACACCAGATAGGACTCCTCTCGCCTTGAGCTGAAGTTCAAAAGCTTCAACCATCAGGAAGTGCTCCATAATGCCACTCCATGGATAATGGCACAGCAATAAATCACAAACAGCTGAGAAATCATGCGCATCTAAACTCACACAATCGCCCAGGGGTGTTAATCCAGTTAAAGTCCAGAGGACAGTTGGGGGGAAAAACATCCACAGCTCCACATTCTGTTGTGCAATGGGTATGATAAAAATGCTTTCAAGATTGTTGGACAGCAAACCAAGCAGGAAAAACTAGGAAAAAAGGAGGTCACTTCTTATTGTTAATTTTGTAAAAAGAAATCTTTTCATTTTTATCACAGGACTGGAGGATGCCTAATTTTCATGTTTGAGGATCATGATATGGCATTTTGAAATGCTTTAATTAGATCTACTAAGGTTCAAGAATTTAGTTTTTTTTTCTGAGAAAAAACACAAATCCCTTTAATCATTATTGATCCAATTCACTTTTAGTTATATGCCCTTCATTTGGACTCTTTTTAATAAGTGGGCTGTCAGCACAAGCAGTGGCCTCCTGTCAGATACACGACACCACTGTAATCTACAGATTAACGCCGATTCAAACTTCTCTTTATCCTCACAAATAATAATAATATTTTGGCCAGGGATTTTTTTGTGACCACAGAGAGTCAGGGCCTCGGTTTAACAATCTCATCCGAAGGACAGTGCTCTTTGACAGTATAGTGTCCCTGTCACTTTGCTGGGGCGTTATGGGGACACATAGGGAATCGAGAACCAGTTTGTACTCAAAACTGGTTATATGTTTTTAAATACTGGAACCAAAATATTTTAGTGATGTTTGGTCTTGTTAAAGTCGCCATACAGTCAATATTGACAATTCTCATTTTTTATGGAATATTTCAGAATTTGTTATATAATCTTTAATCAAAATAACTTCCAGTCCATTTTGCAGCAACATCTCTTCTCTGATGACGTGTTTAATGACATGAGGGAGGGAGAACCTGTCACACATGAGATCACAGCAATAACAAACCACAACAATCCAATCAATTCCTGATGTACAAAATCAAGTTTTGCCTTACATTTTTTTCTTCAAAATCTTTCACTCATATATACGTCACAATAGTGAAGAAACATCTAACTTCTGTTTCATGACAAACAGATATCAGATCTCTGTTTTCCACATGTGAGACATGATATTAATATACATATTCTTGAAAAACAAAGTAACATCGGATCTCTACAATGACAGAATCAAATGGGAACTAAATCACTTTTGAACCGTCCACCATGTTTTTTGAGCCATTGTGTAATTTGTCTGTTAAAAGTCATTTGGCTCCTAAATATTTGATTTAGGATTTTTTTTCTATTTAGGAGTATGCTGAGTAGATTGAATGTGATGGATGGAGCTGCTATGAAACACAGTAGTACAAAAGCAATAAATAGACAAACACATCTCTCTGTTGTGTTATTCTCTCTGGTCGCACACAATAGCAAAAACACTGCGAAACCAGGCAGAATGAATTAATCTTATGAGTTGTGCATGTCATTACTTTTCCAACTCAACACATGAACTGGTATGTATTGTGTACTTGAGGCTTGTGAGCACTGAAAATAATGAAACCCATGTACAATATTACTGACTTGGTGTATTACCTACTGTATTTTTAGTATAAGGTCCAAAAACTGCATCATGGATTTATCAAAAAAATTCAAAGTAATTATGGAATCACTATGTAGAAAAACAACCAAACTTCCTTACAAATCGCATCCAGAAAAACACATAGACCTACAGAATCTGTCACCCATCCATCACATTCCTCTATGCTATCACTGATTATCAGATGTTTATTTGCCATAAATCTTGTACAAGTTTTGTGTGCAGGATTTTGAATCTGTGAAATATCCATCTCTGTCGTCGACAGTTGTCTGCCTGTGGCATGACAATTAATCACATCTAATTCCAGTGAAGTTATACTTCTGGGACAGAGAGCCAGAAGAACATGAAACTTCCATCTTTAGCTTGTTCGCTGTGCTGTCTCAGATGTGGAGAAAAACATCAGAAATGTCTGAAATCCACCTGCATCGGTGCCATCAAGGCAAATATGGATTTGCAGCTCATCTGAGCTCCCTGAATTATTGCCTATACTTATAGTGTGGAAGAATTTTGGCTCTCATTTTTTGAATATAAAACTGTCAAATGGTCAGAAACAAACTTGATAATACAGTTTGTCTTTGTATTGATTTGTAAGGGGAACTACTTTCAGTGGAAGGATATTTTGGGGGTATGAACCTTGAAAATTGTTGGATGCTACATTGTTCCTGTCAAGCACTGTGACTCTAATGATTTGTGATTGTGTGGCTGTAATGGGTTAGCGCTAACTATACAAGACCTTAAAAATAAACATGCCTCAGGACAAAACTTGACCACTGCTAAATCTCTGTAAATGTCAAAAGGGCAGTATGGTGGTATGGTGGGTTGTATGCCATAAGCACATTTAAAATGAGAACATGCAAAAAAGAACATGCAAAATTCACCTGCTGGTGGGCTACCATTAGCTACCAACATAATTGTCGGTTACCAATATTCTTTAAAAAAATAAAATATATACATATACATACATACATGGTTCGAATTACGTGGGAGCCAGTGGGAGCTGAGCTCCCATAGAGAGAGGATGAGCTCCCATGAAAGCAGTAAAATCATACACCTGTGGGGGCTCTAAAAATCATCAGCACCATTATTTTAAATTACAAATAAAGCACTTTTTCCTTCAATAATTGAGGCATATTTGTTAACCCTTTTGCACGTACGTTCACAGCGGTGTGATTAGAACAGTCAGTGCATCACGTGATCAACTGCTAAATTCAAACGTGCAGAGACAGACGCGCTCAAAATATCACAACTATTCAGTGTTTTCAACCACATAATGTTTATTTTTGGTTTCAGACATTTAAATACACAGAAGTAGCTACTAGCAAAAAAATTATTTGGGGGGGACGCTAGGTAGGCCCCACCAATATTTTAGCGACCTCCTGTGTCAATTCTCAAACCGTGTATAGTTTGCCGAGGGTGCTGTGCAGGTCGGGCAAGCCAAATAATAAAAACATTAGCCTACATTCAAATTAATCGAGGATGGATGACAGATAAATCATTACAATGTGTTGATTTTAATAAAGACATGGAACTCTCATCATGGTAAAACGCAATGAGCGTCACTCTTTTACTTTCGTTTTCAACAACGTAATTCTCTTTAGAGAAAATCAATCAAGGAAAACATCAGGGCATTTACTACAGTTGTAATTTTTCAATGTAAATTATTTAATTTGATTGGTAACAGCCTATACTGTCTTAGTATTCTGATTTAATGTAATGATCAAATTAAGGAATATTTTAAAAGAAAGATGGAGCATAGGCTACATAAAATTAGAGGGAAAAATGCATTATAAAGGTAAAAAATATTATTCTGATAAGAGTGTTTGCCAACAGTGATGTAATTAAACATTGACAATTTAACTTTGAAGGGAGTAAAAAGCCTCTTTTTAGGATATTAAGGAAATGTAATTTTGGCCAAAAAAGAACTTTTAATTTAAATAAATGTTAATTTTAAATCAGCCTACTTCAGTGTGATATTTTACCATATTATCATGCTTAACATTGAGAATTTGAAAATTGTGGGCTAATGATGATCAGATGCAGATCTAAATCAAAGAATATCATATGTTTGGGCGGTTGGATTAACAACGGATTCGGGTGACTCAAAGTGCACCAGATTCAAGTCAAGTCAAGTCACCTTTATTTATATAGCGCTTTTTACAATACAAATTGTTTCAAAGCAGCTTTACAGAGATAACAGGACAACAATGTTGTAATAGTATTGTTCAATTGAAAATTAAATGTCCCCAACTAAGCAAGCCAAAAGGCGAAGGCAACAGTGGCAAGGAACCAAAACTCCATCAGGTGACAGAATGGAGAAAAAAACCTTGGGAGAACCCAGGCTCAGTCGGGGGGCCAGTCCTCCTTTGGCCAACGAATGAACAGTGTATGATTATGAGTTAGGCAGCATAATGTCAGGAGTCAGATGGGATCAGAACTTTCACGATATTATCCAGTTCATCTGGTTGGAGGTTGGGTCATCCCGCCGGTGAGGAGATGAGTGTGGTGAGGTGTCCATGGGCCTTCACAGCCCTGATAATGCGTGTCGTCGTGTCCATGTGATGGTCCTTCATCAGATCTGGATATGCCCTGGATCCGGTGGTCTGCGGTAAACCTCGGGATAAACAGAGAGACTAATATTAGCGTAGACGCCATCCTTCTTATGATGTACAAAGTACATCAGGAATTATGGGAAGTGTTCCCGGTTCCGGCTGATCTAATCTATGCAGCCTAACATTGAATTATAGAAATCTATAATGTATTATGTGTATGCTAAGCCAAAGAGATGTGTTTTTAGTCTAGTTTTAAACTGACAGATTGTGTCTGCTTCCCGGACAATGGTAGGAAGATTGTTCCAAAGTTTTGGTGCTAAATAGGAAAAGGATCTACCGCCAGCAGTCGATTTTGATATTCTAGGTATTATCAACAGGCCAGAATTTTGAGATCGCAATAGACATGAAGGACTATAATGCGTTAAGAGCTCGCTCAAGTACTGGGGAGCTAAACCATTTAGTGCTTTGTAAGTAATCAGCAATATTTTAAAATTTATACGATGTTTAATAGGCAGCCAATGCAGTGTTGACAGAACCGGGCTAATATGGTCATACTTCCATAAGAACTCTAGCGGCTGCGTTTTGAACTAGCTGTAGTTTGTTTAATAAGCGTGCAGGGCAACCACCCAGTAGAGCATTGCAATAATCTAGCCTTGAGGTCATGAAAGCATGAACTAATTGTTCCGCATTTGTCAGTGAGAGCATATGACGTAATTTAGATATATTTTTAAGATGGAAAAATGCGGTTTTACAGATACTAGACACGTGACTTTCAAATGAAAGATTGGTATCAAAGAGCACACCCAGGTTCCTAACTGACGTCGAAGACTTAACAGAGCAGCCATCAAGTGTTAGACAGTATTCTAGGTTATTAGGTGAGGAAGTTTTTTGTCCAATGATTAGAATCTCTGTTTTTTCAGAATTTAGTAATAGGAAATTACTGGTCATCCAATTTTTTATATCAGCTATGCATTCCGTTAATTTTGTGAATTGGTAAGTTTCGTTAGGTTTTGAAGAAATATACAGCTGAGTATCATCAGCATAACAGTGAAAGCTAATTCCATATTTCCTAATTATATCTCCTAATGGTAGCATGTACAGAGTGAACAGCAGCGGTCCTAGTACTGAGCCTTGTGGTACGCCATACTGAACTTGTGATCGATAAGACATCTCTTCACTTACTGCTACAAACTGAAAACGGTCAGATAAGTATGATTTAAACCATGCTAGTGCAATTCCGCTAATGCCAACAAAGTTTTCTAGTCTATTTAAAAGAATGTTGTGGTCGATAGTATCAAATGCAGCACTAAGATCAAGTAACACTAATAGAGAGATACAACCACGATCGGATGATAGGAGCAAATCATTTGTGACTTTAATGAGAGCAGTCTCAGTACTATGGTACGGTCTAAATCCGGACTGAAAATCCTCGCAGATATTATTTCTTTCTAAAAAGGAACACAGTTGTGAGGATACTGCTTTTTCTAGTATCTTTGACAGAAAAGGCAGATTCGAGATTGGCCTGTAACTGACTAATTCTGTAGGATCAAGTTGCGTTTTTTTAACAAGCGGTTTAATCATAGCCAACTTAAAGGTTTTTGGTACGTATCCTAATGACAAAGATGAATTAATGATATCTAGAAGAGGATCTATGACCTCTGGAAGCATCTCTTTCAGTAGCTTAGTCGGTATAGGGTCTAGCATACAAGTTGTCGATTTAGATGAATTAACAATTTTGCAAAATTCTTCCTCTCCTATCGCAACAAATTAATCAAAATGTTCCTCACGGAGACTACAATATACTCCCTGATGCGATACTGTAGTAGACGGTTGCATAGTTATAATTTTGTCCCTGATATTATCAATCTTATAAGTGAAGAAGTTCATAAAGTCATTACTGCTGTGTTTCTTATAAACTTCTGGGCTTGAAGCTTTCTTTTTCGTTAGTTTAGTCACTTGTTCAAATAAATACCTAGGATTATGTTTATTTTCTTCTAATAGGGTTGAAAAATAATTAGTTCTAGCATCTTTTAAGGCCTCTCTGTAAGCAATCGAGCTCTCCTTCCATGAAATCCGAAATACCTCTAGTTTTGTTTTCTTCCAGTTTCGCTCCATTTTTCTGGCTGCTCTCTTAAGGGCCCGGGTGTGCTCATTGTACCACGGCGTTGGACTATTTTCTTTAATCTTCTTTAAGCGCAGCGGAGCAACTGTGTCTAAAGTGCTGGAAAAGAGAGAGTTAAAAGTTTCTGTTGCAATATCAAGTTCTTCTAAGCTATCTGGGATGCTGAGATTATGAAACTGATTTGGAAGATTATTGATAAAGCAATCTTTAGTGGCAGAAGTGATAGGTCTAACATATTTATAACACGGAGTCGGCTTTGCAGCCTTGGCTAAATGTAATTTACACGAGACTAGATAATGATCGGAGATGTCGTCGCTCTGCTGCAGAATTTCAACGGCATCAACATCTATTCCATGTGATAGTATTAGATCTAGAGTATGATTACGACAATGAGTAGGTCCTGACACGTGTTGTCTCACTCCAATTGAGTTTATAATGTCTTTAAATGCCAATCCCAATGCATCTTTTTCATTATCTACATGTATATTAAAATCACCAACAATTAGGACTTTATCTGCAGCCAATACTAATTCTGATAGAAAGTCAGCAAGTTCTTTGATAAAATCTTTATGGTGCCCTGGTGTCCTGTATACAGTAGCCAGCAGAATTCTCAAACGTGATTTATTGTTTACACTATAAATATTTACATTAAGCACCAACACTTCAAAAGAAGTATATTTAAAACTAGATTTCTTAGTGGTTTTGAGAATATTACTATAAATTACAGCAACACCTCCTCCTTTGCCTTTCGGACGAGGCTCATGTTTATAACAATAATCTTGCGGAGTGGACTTATTTAAAGTAATGTAATCGTTTGGTTTTAGCCAGGTTTCTGTCAAACACAGCACATCTAGGTTATAGTCTTTAATCTTATCATTAACTATGAGCGATTTTGAATTAAGGGATCGAATATTCAGCAACCCAAGCTTTATCGTTTGCTCATCTGTATTATATCTGTTTTTTATTTGTTGAACATCAATTAGATTTTTAACCTTAGAAAGGTTTGGCAGTTTTTTGGATTTCCAAATTCGGGGAACAGACACAGTCTCTATAGGATGATATCTAGGTGAAAGAGTCTCTATGTGATGAGATTTATCTGACCTTGGATTAATGAATTTATCTTTGAAATGTACAAAATTTTCTTCCTGGGGGGGCATGCCCCCAGACCCCCCTAGAGGTAACGATCTCCACCCAAATATTATCTACACCTGTATTAATAAATGTTGAACTCAAAATAATGAAGTGCAGTAGCCTATTTAGCAATTTATTTATCACATACGCCTCCTCATGGGCTAATTTTTTTTTTTTTAAGAGACCCCCACAAAGATGAAATCATAATTCGAACCCTGCATACATATATATATATATATATACACACACAACATGACATCATGACTTTTGCGTAAACATACACGCCACTTTCAAGTCAAGTGGCGTGTTTTCTATACGTATTTTGAGCTATCCGCGTGTATGCGTAGGTCTACGCCGTTAAATGTCCGAGTGATTCCGCGTGTATGTACACGCCGTTAAATGTCCGAGCAAAACGAAGAAAAATAGATCTACATCGGGCGAGCGATATTTTTTTGTCCTAGGATGGTAGGGGAACACTTATTAATGGTATTAACCCCAGTGACGGGTAGGTTTAGGGACGGGGTTGGGGTAGGTCATATACAGTAATGTAACGTTAAGTCAACGCCGTTCATAAAGACGGTGAAAAGCGATTATGCGTGTTGATAGCACGCCAAAAATGGAAATACGAATTGGCGTGTTATACATACGCTATTTCATGAGATCAGTCTGATATATATATATATATATATATATATATATATATAGGTCATACACAGGCAGGCAATCCAAACAAACAGACAAATAAGGGTGAGGCAGGAACGGGAAAACCAGGACACGGGCAGAGATCAAGAACCAGGAACAAAGACAACAAAGGAAACATTCAGAAATGCAGTGGGATAATGTACAAGACTTCACAGGGAATGATGAGGTGAACCATATGGGGTGAACTAAACAATATAATGAGACACAGGTGAATATGAATGTCCGGGCAGTGAATTATGGGAAATGTAGTTGTGAGTGAATAATGATAGTCTGATGTGGAGTGCCCTCAGGTGGCTCTCAAGGGCACTCCAGCTGAAGACCGTTACAATCAACGAGTTTTGGGTGAATAGAACATTGTATGCGTTTTGGCCGTTCATTTACACAACAACAGCATTTTGGGGGCCTGAAAACACAAACCTTTGAAAACAGGTTTTGAAACCGATGCCTTTGTCTCCTTGTAAACAACAAAAACACGAATTCGTGTAAACTGTGACGCCATGCTAATGCATATTAGATGTACACGCATGTGTATTGTGTTTGAGGTGTGTTACTTGACTAAGTGAATCGTCAACTGGCCTGGCATGCATTATACAACCTTTTTAGTCATTTTCGCAGATCCATGTCAATGGGGATTGTTTTGACAACATTGTTGTCTGTTTTTAGTACATCACTGTCATGTAAACATACCCTCAGTCACTCATCGTCTGGCCTTGAACGTGAAACTGACTACTTACCTCTTAGCTGTTTGAGCTATTAACTCTTGTTTATCTCCTGTGTTGAATCACCTGTGTTTCCTTCATCTCTCCAATGATCTCCTTTGTCTTCGTGCCTGAACCCTCTATACTCACCGTGTTCATCAAGAGGTGTGTGCTTCATCCAGTTCTTCTACCATCATCACCATTCACTACCTGCAACGAAAAGAAACGCAAGATATCCACCATCATAAACTCAGTAACTGTTTATCTGCCATTTACTGACCTGAATTTTCCCATTCGTCCAGCTGTTCAATAAACAACTGTTTGGATTGTTTCTGTCGTTGAGTCTGTGTGACGGACCTGCCATGTGCCTTAGCAAATCACAACTAAAAAATTAGTCCATCGCCACAAAACAGGGAGAGAAAAAGGTGAAAAAATTGTAACAGTTAAAAACAAGAAGGTCCAAAAATTGTATTCCATTCAGATTACATCACAGGAAATGTCCAGTATTCAAAAAGGACATAATTGGGCTTGAGCCTCTCAAACTGACAGAGGACAAAATTCAACAACACCTTTCCCAGGGTACAATAAGTAACAACTCTCTCTAGACAAAACATACTCTGAATTTATAAGAGGTGGCCAGCACCATGAAAACAAAGAAGAGGAAACATAACCATACAAATTTTCACAACAATAACAACACAAACCCTGGAATGAAGACAATACATTTAACTAAATTTAGAGACATGGATAAATTTTAGTTAATGCAAAAGAATCCTATTAAACAAACATCACATTGATCAAGACATCACATTTTCCTATGTCCCCTCTAATACATCAAAGTTGGTACAGTTTA
The DNA here is from genome assembly GCA_036326025.1 of Chrosomus eos. Classification (NCBI taxonomy): domain Eukaryota; kingdom Metazoa; phylum Chordata; class Actinopteri; order Cypriniformes; family Leuciscidae; genus Chrosomus; species Chrosomus eos. Next base: position 27,798,500 of record CM070824.1, on the reverse strand, counting down.
ATTTCCTTTAGAATTCCCATAAAACAGATCAACTTCCCGTTTGGATCTTTTTGTCACTAGGTTGGTCCATACCACAACGCACCAGGTACTAAACATTTCAGGTCATCTTAATTACAAAATGAACTAACAATTTGATGTTTTTATAAACCACATTTTAGCCAAAGAGGACTTTTAGCTGGTTTTAATACTAAGCCAAATAACTAAGCCCGTGCACTGACTCAGTACAACGACAAATAAAGATCGTCTGTCCTTTTATTTATAGATCAAATGCAAATATGAATAGAGAAAACGTGTGTGGCTTAAATACTGGCCATCACAGTCTGGTTTAGCCAGACAGAAAATAGTTTGTACACCAAACTTTTTTCAGTATAGGACAAATGCTTCTGCCACATAAACTTCCAGCAAAATCCAGGGACTATATTATGTGACAAAACGAATGCAAGAACATTAGTGAAATATCGATTGCATAATTGGATCACAGTCAGTCCCATTGTTGTGACTAGACCTTGGACAATTATAGGAGTTTTCCATTTTATTCAGCTCTCTCTCATACTCTGCTCATATATGATAAAATGAACACTTGTATTCCAGTCTGCTAGCTTCAAACTCAAGACAGTTCTTAGTGAAGGGTAGGGTTTACAAATAACAAATTGCAAACCATAAAAACTATGTAAATGGTTTCTATTTCATTCATGTGGTGGTCTCGAGCAAACAAATCAATAAATGTGTAGTTATACTGTTGTCACTTGAAGTTGAAGTGTCTCAAGTAATTCACTGAAACAGTTTTGTTTCACATTATGTTATTTGTTGAAGACTAGTGCTATTTGTTTACTCTGCTAATGCTGTTGTGTTATGCTCCTGGGGTTATAATTTCAACACAGCTGTTTTCTTAATATAGAGATTCCATCTTACACTAATTGTTTTAGATTTAATGGATGAGGGGAAAAGATAAAGAACGTTATGTTCACTTTTATATCCACATGTCTAAACACCACTCATATTGTTTTTACAGACCTCTTTGTAGAGTCGCCTTGGATTTTCTCATGCAGCATGAACAGATGAACTCAGTGGATGTGAGTCCTTGTCTCAGAACACAGAGCTGAGCACACAGGACTAATCTGTCCTTGGCTCATTTTCTTCCTAATGAGATGAAGATCAAAGATGATAGAGCTTCCAAAACAAACAGCTGACTCTATATCACCACAGAATCCAATCAATTTCCACACATCCTGGGCCTAAAATGAAAACACTCAGATAAGCGATTTATTATAAAGAGAATCATAATTAGGAAAGGGGCGTTGCAAATTCGGTGTGAACTTAGCTTGACGGTTTCGATTAAATCTTGAAAGATGACTGTGAGGTCTGCCTCTGGTAGAATCAAACCTTTTTTCATTTATTTTTTGCGAGACTTTACGAAAACCCTTTGAAGAAAAGAGACAGCGTATGCTACTCTTGCCAAAATCAAAGAAAATTCTCTTAAGTTCATAAAACCCTTTAAAGAAAACAATTTATTATTTTGGGGATGTTTTTCCCAAAAGCAAGTAGTGAGGCCATCTACTCTTGAGTACTAGATGGGCTTTTCTTCAGTAAAGTCAGATGCATCTGAGATAGAGAACAGGTTGCATAGCAGGTGATCCGTGCGCTCTAAGGACCGGTGGATAAATCTGCTGGCTCTGTAGACACTAGGCAGACGCCAGAATATGACACTTTTTGTGAAAAATTGTGTTGCTGGCAGTAAATCTACTGGGAAAGTATTCAAGTCCTAGTGACAAGTAGGTCACTATGACAACCGCATTGGCAAAACTATGCTGCACTCATTTAAATCAGGCATGTAAAATGCATGCTAAATTAAACTGAATATTTTTACAGATTCACCTCACAACATTCCTTTTGAATCGTTTTTTGAAGTGAATACAAAAAAAAAAGTTTGTGTGTAATTGTATGCGTTCCCATACGGAAATGTAATATATGTACACACACATATGAAATTTACATATATTAAATATATCCACATAGTAAGTGAAAACATATATGTACATATATATCTGCCCATATATAAAACCTATTAGAAAATGGAACAATTTCATATATGGACATATAAAACTAGCCCATATATTTTATGTATGTATAATAGTGTTTTTTTATATATGTCACATATATAATTATAAATATACATGACATATATTTCTTTGTATATATGTTCAATATACAACTACACATATATGCATAGCATATTGCTTACATATATGTGACATATATATGTCCCTTATATATGTTTTTATATAGTCTTAGTATATATTTTACATTTAAAATTAAATATATATATAAAATATATGTTTGATAAATGTATATGGAATATATAAATGGCATATATAAAACATATATGTTATATTCTTATATTATGTATATTAATTGCAAAATATTTTAAATTAATGTATGATGTAAACTAAACAAATGTAAAAAACATGCTTTCATTAATTTCATACATATTTATAAATATAGGGTATGGATGTGTACTTACAAACTTGCAATGCAATGAACATGGCATGCCTAAGCCTTAAATGTTAAACAGTGCAGTTAGCAAAAAAAAAAAGTAATACAGTAAAACAGTTAAAACATAAACATTTTATTAAAAGAAATTTATTTCAAAATTTGAAAACTACTGAACACTCAACACACAACTGTATTATACAAATACAATATTAGAACAAAACATAAAACAAGACAAGAACAGTAACAGGAAAAATCAACCAACAGGTACGATACAGCCTGTTAATTTTTAATTTTGAGCCTTTTTGGATGACCGCAGCTCAGTGACCTTCTGATTAATTGCCACCCCTAGTTGGCCCCTGGTGGTTCCTGGGAATTTCTGGATCACTGCATCTATATAAAAGACAAAGAAAAGCATTTTAGTTTTATAACATTTATCTAAAGACAGACAAATTATAATCACCCAAAACACTAAATTAACACAGTGCATACATTGTTTGGTAGATAACAAAAACAAACTTAATGTTACTGAAATTTACAGTAGCACCTCATTGCAGTACATGAGATTCAGATTTAAGGGGTGGAGATGGGTAGGATTAGGGGTGGGTTTAGGGATCAGGGGGCAGAGATGGGTAGGATTAGGTATATGTAAGGGTTAGGGTTAGGATTTAGGGTTCTGCAGTGAGGACCATCTCAAAATTTAAGCATTATTCAGAACCCAGTGTAAGTGTCATCACATGGAAACAAAAAGCTGCAACTGATAAATTCTGATGGTTTTACACAATTCAAGCCAAATTAACCAAGTAATATACATACTCATTATCGCATCAATTTTTATTCTGTCCAATGGCTCTTTTGTTTCCCCAGGGCTGGCATTTTTGGACTTGCCACCTAAGAAAGAGCAACATAATAGAGATTAGAACAAAATCAGAATTAACTCCACTCCCATCTACTCAACCATACATTGCATTTTTCATTCTGCTTCAGTAAAATGGGGATAATGTAAATAGTCCAACTCAAATTATTTATAAAGCATCATATTTCAATGTAAATGAGTGTACATAAATCTGTAAATATGCAAGAATTACTATAATAGAGCAGTTTTTATTTTTTGACTTTGACCCCTCATCCAAAGACTTCAGATATGATGTTCAATCTACATAATTACCAAAAAATTATAATAATTATACAGACACTTGCACACACTATGACCAATTACGTACCTCTGAGATTGCTCTTAAGTAGTGTCTCAATATCAAAAACACCAATGAGAAGCATCCGTGCCATGGTAGTCGGGCTGTTTGCTTGGTTAGCTGACCACAACACATTTTTTGGAGCATAAACTCCTGAGCCCGGGTGAATTTCAAGCTGTGGGGAGAGGACAAACATGCATTAATATTAGATATATTACAAAATAGGGATGCACCGATACCGATACCAGTATCGGTATCGGGCCCGATACTGAGCTCATGTACTTGTACTCGTACTCGTAAAAATGCCCCGATACCAACAACCGATACCAGGCAGCATGTGTACAGTGTCAGAAATTATAATGGGGATAAAAAAAGAAGGCTGTATATGAAATAAATGTATCTTATCAGTGGAATATTAAACAGAATATATTAACGCGTCGCCTATATAACTATATGATGCGCAAGCTGATAAGAGAAAAACGTGCAGTGGATTGAGCGCGCTATGACACAGACGCGCGAGCTGGTCGAGCGCATCCCTTTTTCACAGACGTCAGTGGAAAGTTTGTAGTTCAGTCGGATGTCAATGGCAAATCAAGTAAAACGAGGCATGTAGCTTATTAATAACGTTAACTGACGGAGAGAGAGAGAGAGAGAGAGAGAGAGAGAGAGAGAGAAGGAGAGAGAGAGAGAGAGAGAGAGAGAGAGAGAGAGAGAGAGCACTTCTGTTGAATGCTGTTGATTGCGGATCATTCACTCAGCACGTGTTATTTGGATTAAAACTAAATCGTATATGTAAGTAAAACATGAACTGTTACCTTACTTATGTTTAACGAGTGGTAGCCTACATTATTACAGGACATTTGCAGGTCAAGAATTTCCATGAACTTCAAACATCCACAGCGCGCGCCCCGAAAACCACCAGACAGCGCGCGAATACTGAATGGAAGTCTTTCACGCATTGCGCTTGTACGGACGAATTCACACAAATCTATGTAAAAACACATTGGCGAGTATCCTAGTAAAAGTCTGTTATATATCTCAAGTGAACGTAGACAGTATAATTCAAATGGCGTTTGTGCGTTCGGCCTTAAAGGGGCGGCACTTTAATAAATCTGCTGCTGTGTTTTAATGTTAATCAAACAAAGGACAAATAAATTACTCTCTGCTCTTGGCTATATATGCTACCTCTATCAACTTTACAAAAAGATCTATATATATTTAATTTATGCAGTAATAAATATGCAGTGCATGAAATATATACCTGTTGGGTCCCACTTTATATTAAGTGGCCCTAATACCTGTGAACTTACATGGTTACTAGATATGTACTTAGTATGTAACTACAGTGTAAATACACATTGGTACATAGTATTTACAACGGTAATATTTGTGTAACTACACATATGTAACAACCCACGGAAAGGTATGTGTAAGTACAAATGTGTAACAGGACATTGGTAACAACACTTTTTCCACTACAGTAAGTACACATGTGTAACAGGCATTGTGTAACTACATTTTGTAACAACAATATGTATTCACACAAGTTGTTCCACTTCCACACGCAGTCTTCCATACTGTAGTTACCAGTTAAGAACACACTGAAACCATGATGATTCCTATGTGGATACCATGTATTTACTATATGTCCGACAGGACTTATGTTGAATTACAGCTAAAGTTTTCCTTTGTGGTACCACTTACATGGTTACTCCTCAGGAACTCTGCACTTGATACAATGTGTTCAATTGTCATAACTTACTGTGTATTATGCAAAACCCAAACCTCTGTGCAACACTGTATTAACAGTGTACTTACATGGTAACTCCTCAGGAACTGTCTACTTAATATAAAGTGTAAAATAGTCATAAACTTACTCTGTAATATGCAAAACCCAAACCTCTGTGCAACACTGTATTAACAGTGTACTTACATGGTAACTCCTCAGGAACTGTCTACTTAATATAAAGTGTAAAATGGTCATAACTTACTCTGTAATATGCAAAACCCAAACCTCTGTGCAACACTGTATTAACAGTGTACTTACATGGTAACTCCTCAGGAACTGTCCACTTAATATAAAGTGTAAAATAGTCATAACTTACTCTGTAATATGCAAAACCCAAACCTATGTGCAACAATGTATTAACAGTGTACTTACATGGTAACTCCTCAGGAACTGTCTACTTAATATAAAGTGTAAAATGGTCATAACTTACTCTGTAATATGCACAACCCAAACCTATGTGCAACACTGTATTAACAGTGTACTTACATGGTAACTCCTCAGGAACTGTCCACTTAATATAAAGTGTAAAATAGTCATAACTTACTCTACAATATGCAAAACCCAAACCTATGTGCAACACTGTATTAACAGTGTACTTACATGGTAACTCCTCAGGAACTGTCTACTTAATATAAAGTGTAAAATAGTCATAACTTACTCTACAATATGCAAAACCCAAACCTCTGTGCAACACTGTATTAACAGTGTACTTACATGGTAACTCCTCAGGAACTGTCCACTTAATATAAAGTGTAAAATGGTCATAACTTACTCTGTAATATGCAAAACCCAAACCTATGTGCAACACTGTATTAACAGTGTACTTACATGGTAACTCCTCAGGAACTGTCTACTTAATATAAAGTGTGAAACGGTCATAACAGAGACCATCTCAGCAAACCCAAACCTCTCATAGTTTTATTAACAATAGCATTAAAATATATTTTGAGCCACTAATCCTACTCATACAACTAAACCTACCCATAACTATTCCTTAAAACTACGTAGGCTACACTTATGAAGAAAAAAAAACCCAAAACATACAGACAAGTAACGTTATAAATTTCACAATAATTTGTTTATTGTGAAAATGTCAAAACCGGTACCAAAAGTGGTTCACATGATGATGCGTTGCAGCCGCAGTCCTCTCTGGCAGTATTATAATAGTTGTGTATGAGGTACAGATCAGAATATAAATTATTAATCCATGAAAATGTTAATGTGGTTTCGGTTCGCTCTGTGTGAAGGCACGCGCGCTTCTCTGTAGCCTAATACACCGACTGAAACACGGCATGTCGCAATCTGTGACGAAGCAGGCGAGAGCCAATGAGCGTTTGATATCACGGCCGTAAAACATGTCGTAACGCTTCTTGAAGGCGCATTTTTTGAATTTGAATTCATCACCAGCGCGCCTGAGCGCGGGATTTGACGTTTGCGGTCGCTGCTGAGAAATGAAGATGAAGATCATAAAGGACTGAATTTGGATCTGTTTCCTGCAAACAACGTATGAATTCTAAATATTTGGATTACATCAGGTTAATAAAATTTATGTATTTTGCGAATTTATGTTGTGTTTTATTGGAGAAAACGCTTTTTGTGTCTCACAGTAAATAAACTAAATGCTACAAAATGGTTAAATGATTAAACAAGGTTTTTTTAAGGCTTTAAAGTGTAGGCTAATCTTGTTTATTGTTTACAGAACACTGTAATTTACTGTAAAGGCAAATAGGTCACCACAATGTAAAATCAAAAAATATAAAATAAAGAGTAAATCTTTAAAAGTGCTATGTAGTAATATCCCAGAATCTTTATAAGCATAACTATCACATTTATATTTCAGAGTTTGCTATCCACTACGTAACCTTGTGTTTAGCATTTACTGCTGACACAACAATGACCCTGCAGTTCCTTTGGAGTTACCATGTAAGTACACTGTTTATACAGTGTTGCAAAGAGGTCTTGGTTTAGCATATTACAGAGTAAGTTATGACCATTTTACACTTTAGACAGTTCCTGAGGAGTTACCATGTACTATGTTAATACAGTGTTGCACATAGGTTTGGGTTTTGCATATTATAGAGTAAGTTATGACTATTTTACACTATATTAAGTGGACAGTTCCTTAGGAGTTACCATTTAAGTACACTGTTTATACAGTGTTGCACAGAGGTTTGGGTTTTGCATATTACAGAGTAAGTTATGACTATTTTACACTTTATATTAAGTGGACAGTTCCTGAGGAGTTACCATGTAAGTACACTGTTAATACAGTGTTGCACAGAGGTTTGGGTTTTGCATATTACAGAGTAAGTTATGACTATTTTACACTTTATATTAAGTGGACAGTTCCTGAGGAGTTACCATGTAAGTACACTGTTTATACAGTGTTGCACAGAGGTTTGGGTTTTGCATATTGTAGAGTAAGTTATGACTATTTTACACTTTATATTAAGTGGACAGTTCCTGAGGAGTTACCATGTAAGTACACTGTTAATACAGTGTTGCACATAGGTTTGGGTTTAGCATATTATAGAGTAAGTTATGGCTGTTTTACACTTTATATTAAGTGGACAGTTCCTGAGGAGTTACCATGTAAGTACACTGTTAATACAGTGTTGCACAGAGGTTTGGGTTTTGCATATTACAGAGTAAGTTATGACTATTTTACACTTTATATTAAGTAGACAGTTCCTGAGGAGTTACCATGTAAGTACACTGTTAATACAGTGTTGCACAGAGGTTTGGGTTTTGCATAATACACTGTAAGTTATGATAATTGAACACATTGCATCAAGTGCAGAGTTCCTGAGGAGTAACCATGTAAGTACACTGGTACCACAAGGAAAAACTTTAGCTGTAATTCAACATAAGTCCTGTCGGACATATAGTAAATACATGGTATCCACATATGAATCATCATGGTTTCAGTGTGTTCTTAACTGGTAACTACAGTATGGAAGACTGCGTGTGAAAGTGGAACAACTTGTGTGAATACATATTGTTGTTACAAAATGTAGTTACACAATGCCTGTTACACATGTGTACTTACTGTAGTGGAAAAAGTGTTGTTACCAATGTCCTATTACACATTTGTACTTACACATACCTTTCCGTGGGTTGTTACATACGTGTAGTTACACAAATATTACCGTTGTAAATACTATGTACCAATGTGTATTTACACTGTAGTTACATACTAAGTACATATCTAGTAACCATGTAAGTTCACAGGTATTAGGGCCACTTAATATAAAGTGGGACCCATTTGATTACAAATGCATGAATTGAAAATTAAAAATACAGGTATCGGTTACGGTATCGGCGAGTACCAAAAATGAAAGTATCGCTATTGGACTCGGTCTGGAAAAAGTGGTATCGGTGCATCCCTATTACAAAATAATACATTGCTTTAACAAAAAGTTTTTAGGGGGCCTGATACAATGTAGCTTTGCATCACATACATTCTATAGGTGGTGTAACAATGCATTGATGCAACGTGCAAAAAATATATATTTATAGATTAAATAATACATCTTAACATCTTTGTTTTTAATAAGTCTTTACTGCCGTACCTTGCTGTTATAGCTGTTACTACAGTAGTGGTTTGAAAAACAGCATACTCACAGTTTCCTGTATACTGGAATGTGATACCAGTTGCTCCTGTGGGCTCTGCTCTTTTGTGTCAAGCCATTTCTCCAGCTTGCCCATCGTACAAAGGAGTTTTGGCATTTCTAGGAAGCAAAACAGTAAAGAAAAAAGAGATTTTCAGTAGAGCAAACTTGTATGGATTACTAAATGATAATATTTGTCATCAACTAGTTTATAAAATATTTAGATTTTTCTTAATTAACACTTACGACTGACAACATTTGTTTTTAGCTCCTCTAATTCCAATTTGAGGGCTTCATTTTCTGCCTTTAATTGTTTTATTATGTCTGGCAAAGGAGGATCAGGAGAAGGTGAGGTAGGTGAAGGGGAAGCAGACGATGATGAGGCAGGTGAAGTTGGAGCTGAGGGTGGTGCAGGTGGAGAGGTAGGAAAAGGTGGTGCAGATGAAGGAGAGGCAGAAGATGGTGAGGTAGGTGAAGATGGAGCAACTGACGTTGTAGCAGAAGGGAATTGAGGTCCGTGGTGTAATTTGATTTTCTCCAAAATCTCCCTGTCCAAATTTACATCACTAGTTTGCCTCTATAAAACATGACAAAAATATCAGTACAAAACATTAAAAAAGAGCTGAAAAAATAAAATAATGATATCACACTCTCTCTTAATTGCCTACATTACAAAGATAGATCAGCTGCTCTTCATAACCAAGAACAAGAATAAGAACCTCTACATAAAAAGATGCCTCTACAGACAAGAACCATGTGACATCACTCCTCAGGCCTCTTTTCCAAATTAACAGGGGCAGAGTACGTACTACAGTTTGGGGAATTTCAAGCTGTATAATTATTCACCTTTATTTGAGGAATTTACCCTGCTAAGCAACGCCCAAAACCACCACAGGGCAATGTAATAGACGTGCCAGGCGCGAAAGCTTGAAGTAACTATGGAGGGCGGGGCTTAGTGACTTAGTCAATTACAGACTGAACCAGACAGCATACAGGGAATAAGACTAGCAGCTTCAGCCATATTTGTTGAATGATGAGATTTCTGTAACACTTTAGGTTACGGCCCGGAAAATACAAAGTAATTCAAACTAATTTACAGTATAACTTTCAACTGTAATTACAGTGTACCTCTATAAAGTATGCACATGTAAGTATAGGTAAACAATATGTAAAGTTGTAGGAATAAAGTAGGGATGTGGATATGGAACATTCCATATTCAATCTGTAATTATTATTCGAAATATAAAATTTCTCTTTAATTTTTCCCCCCACAATTATAATTTAATGCAATGGGTGGTGCTGGTGTTTAACAAGTGGATTGTATTTGATCACGTAATGTTGTCGACTGCATTGCGAAGTTTGGAATTACTTAGATGAAAATGATATTAAAAAATGGAATTACTTTTAATCAATTATTAATTAAACTGAGCTATATATTACCATCACAATGAGAAATCACATAAAATCCAAACAGCAGTCGACTGAGGAAGCAGCTGTCCATCACTGCATTCACAAAGCACACGGTAAGTGCAGAGGAACCCAGAGTGATCCGAGATGATAACTTATCAGATAGCAAAATGATTTTGAGACATATGCTTCCTTTAATTTTGATTGAGGGAGACAGGTTTAAGAACAGAAAAAGAAAGTGCTATTAGTAACTTCCCTTTGCACATTCTGTCTCTGCAACATCTGTCAGCGAAGCGATCACCCAAACATGTGGATATTATTATTTTTCTCAACATGAACGTGAAACAATATAAAGACGATAATGCTGACTCGAGTGTATGTACGTTCTGACTAATAACTGTGCAGTCTACTTTATTAGCGGGGTTTTTTTCCGGTCGCGCTGCTTTAGCTTAAATGCTTTTGTTCTTTATATTTTTTTTTTTTACACATTGTTAAATGTTTTCAACTAAAAGAAAACCTTAGGTTGAAAACCTTAAGCTTATAAGCTTGTTTAGAAATGGTGAAAAAAAAAACGTAAATAACTTCTCATTAAATGACATTAACATAAACAAATATTAGATTTTTATGAAGCAGAATATTCGAATATAATATTTTTTAAAAATGCCCATCCTTAGAATAAAGGGTTAACAACCAGGAACTAATTATTTAGTGTAAGTATTTTAGAATTAAAGGGAACTTTTACTATTATGATAGACAACAATCTAACGTTTGAGAGGCAGAACCTTCACTGGACCTTTTTTGTATTAATGGTGTAAAAACACAGAAAGGCTTTTGTTTTTTTAAATTATGGGTTATTATAAGTATATAGCTATACGTATATAGGCAAAGCAACATAAACAACTCTTGACAGACTGCTTGTACTTGGCTGTGAAAAAGGACTAATCCTGTCAAGATCTAGGGACAAGTTTAGATTATTAGGTACTCCTAACTTTGGATGATTCATTTTAAAGGTTCTCTAAGCGATCCTGGGTGACGTCACTTCTTGTTGACGATCGAACTATTGTCAAACAAAACGGAGGCTAGCTAGACCCTCCCTCCTCCTCATCCGCGCACTAACCCCTCAAACCCACCCCAAAACCATTCTTGTCAGTTATTGGCTGGAACAGTTTGGTATGTTTCGTAGAGCGGGTCGCTAGAGTTTGTTTTTGTAGCCGTTTGTGGAGTCTGGGGTGTCCGCAGAGACCGCGTTTGTTTACAGTGTGTTCAGGGGACAGGCAGCCAGCGGATAGTGAGGAGATGTTTGCTGTATGTGACAAAAAATGTTTTGGCCTTAAAAACGCGTGACATCGCTTAGAGCACCTTTAAGTATTTAATTTCTAAATGTAGTAATTCAGTTGCAAAGTTATAAGTAATAATGATACATTTTTACATTTGCAATGCAGATGCTAGTTGTGGGACTCAGTAAAAAAATATATCTTGTTACCTTTTTGGGGCTAGATGGTCCATCATTACTGGTCTCTTCGACAAACTTAGGGTTTGGCTTGCATTTTCGTTTGCTCGAAGGTTTTGAACTGGACTGGTGTTGTGTCCTCTGGTGTTGTATTTTTTCTAGGGTGGACTGTCTCTCTGTGGGGAAAAAAAGGGAATACAAATTGTAGAATCTAAAACAAAAGATACAGCTAGGGCTATGACAATAACATGACCACATGTATGCACCCACAATAAGTATTGATGTCATAATGGGGGACAGTGTTCAAAATATTAGCACACATTCTGACAGGGATTTAATATCCTGCAGTCTATATTGGCATACATGTGAAATATTTGTAACTTTACTTGAGTATCATTGTGTTAGTTCTAGACTCTAAAGACAAATATTGTACAAAAAAAATCCATTAAATGTGTCTGACAGCTGAAATTTACTTTTTTAAGATATTATTTTAGATATTGAAATTATGCACTGTAATATTCTGGGGGTAACGCTACTCGTAGTTAGCATTAAAATTACATGATATAGTATAAAATATATACTTAATACTATAGCCTACTAATAAAAAAACCTACAGTTAAACACGGTGAATCTGCTCAATTATATCTAGCTTCGAAGTTCGATCTAGCTCATGCAGTTCGCAAATTGGCGGTCTTTTGACTGCGTTTGAATTTTGGCGCGCCTAATAAAGATAGGCAGTAGGCAATGACGTAACGTATTGGGGTGAAACCAAACCATAGACGGGGTGAAACGTAAGCTAAACGCATGGCCTGAAATGCAGACTAAAAGTATTTCTACTATTCTGCTTTTTTTTTTTTTTTTTTGTCAAATCTCACTTTTCAAAAATTAGCTAAGAATACTATGTTCATTATGTAAGTCTTGGTTTAGGTCACAGTTAATGTAAAATAACAAAACTAAAACAAAAAAAATATTTGAACCCTACAAAGTTATGCAATAAGTAATTTGATGAAAATTTTGTAAAGTTAGGTGTTTTTTTCATTGCATATGTTTGCACCACGAAATTTTGTGTAAGCAATCCAATGTGAAGCACATAAAAAATATTTTACAATTGTTGTGGCAAAAACTTCTGTTAAACATCATCACTGCGTAAGAGACACTCAGAGTCAAATTAATAAAAAGAGAAATGTTTATTCTTGCAAGAAGGCCCAGTCGCCATCACAGCCGTTACATTCTGTGAAGTGAGTGGCACGCACCAGGAAGACATGAGACAGCTTTTATACTCTTTTCAAGGTTCCTTCTCACCCGCTGTACTTTTCCACCCAGATAAGGCCCCCACTTCTGTTCAGTTTTTCTTAAGGACACAAACTGGTACTGGAATAAACTAGCCAAACCTGACCATTCCTAAGGTCAAGATGTCCTGTCCCATATATTCCTGAACCGTCACGCACAAGCACGTACACACATATACTTTTACACATTGAATAGATTAGGAATAAATGACTATTAAAATTTCTACAACAATTCCACACTTTTTATCATTCAGATTACCCATAATCACAATAATAAACAAAAAGACAAATTTTAAGTCATATCATCACACTACTCTTCATCTCTAGTTTTCGCATAACTGATCACTCTTCTTAAACATTTGTGAAAATAACATTTGAAAAGAAAAAGCTTAGGCTGTTTTTTGTAAGGATAGGCCCTTAAGTATTAGCAAGCAGATAAAGAATTCAACTAAAGCCGGGCTAGATAAACAATCACTGTTGTTGTACCCCAAGCATAGCTTGACCCTCAGTCACCTTAGTTAAATAAGAAATAGTGTACAGACTAGTTAGAAAAACTGGAATAAACTAGCCAAACCTGACCATTCCTAAGGTCAAGATGTCCTGTCCCATATATTCCTGAAACGTCACGCACAAGCACGTACACACATATACTTTTACACATTGAATAGATTAGGAATAAATGACTATTAAAATTTCTACAACAATTCCACACTTTTCAATTTACACAAATACTTAAACTGATCCAGAACGTAATTCAAATCAACATCATAAAAGACTAAAGTAATTAATACCAGACAGAGCTTGATGACCAATCAATTTAAAGCTCGTCCTATGTTCTGTATCATCTTTTCATCCGATCCACTCACAATTATCGCCCTCTTTAAAATTTGTCATTTGCCTCAATCCATCTGTAATGATGAAACAATATACTCACTATTCAGGCGGAATATTAGTACCCTAAACTAATACATACAAGACCTAAAGTGCTGTCACCATCACACACACTCATACTAGACACATTATATGTTAACTACTCATTCTCCATGTTCGCCTTTCTTTATATTATTGCTAAAAAGATTTAAATTTTAAATAAGATTTTAAACTTCACATTTTCTGTAGCTTTTACCTAATTTTACATGGTCTCTTAACCAGTTCCAAAGCATTTCTGTTCATTATTCATTAGATTTTCAGTCTGCTGGGTTGCTTTGTTTAATTTTTTCCCTTATCATTATTTTGCTTCAGCTTGCTCTAGCAGGCCGACAACAGAAAGACAGACACAGTTTACCATCCCTTCCTCCACTCAAACAGTCTCTCTCTCTTATTAACAAATAATAATTACATTAAATTAATCACTATCCTTTTACCATTAAATTTTGTTATCCAGACTTTTCTCAAATCAAAAACTGTCTTCATCTTTAGCCACCCATCATGTCAAACGACCTCCAGGAGTTAAAACATATTAGTTCAAAATCAACACTTCTATAAATTTTCTTATTCTTGCCCATGAGGCAGCCAATACATAAAAAGTTTTGTTCCTGTCTCCCATCACAAATAATGGCAATCCCCTCATGTTTCAGGTGGCTCTTGAACTCCCCCATAGCTCTTTATCTATAATTTTCTCTTCAGGGTGTTGTCCCCCTGGCTTAATTGCAGACACTTGTCACAATGAAAAACAAGCGTACGATTATGCGGTTTCTTCTGGCAAGTGGTATAGAGGAACTCACATTCTCTTGGGTCAGACTGCCGCAACTCGTCACAGCGCATCTCACCTCTCAATGCTCTGCTGACCCCAGTGGCCTCCAGTAGTCAGCGCTCAACTCTCACTACCTTTCTTGCATGTACCACACCCCCGTCCTGAGGTGCCCAATGTCCGTGACCCCCTGCGTTAGGCTGTCCCCTGGCCAGGAGAATCATCCCGTCATTGAGTAGCCATCGTACACACTGGTACCGCTCTTTCCCATCACACAATCAGTTTCCTTTAACAGAACTCAGCTGCTTTCTGGAGCTTAGGAAAGGCACGTTCAAGAGTCACCAGAGCCATTCTGATTGCCTAATAGTGTTCACAGGGAGACAGGTTAATAACAGCTGGTCCTAAAATAAAATAATCAAAAATGTTATTTCTATCATTTAAGGTCTGCATTATTATTTTAAAGACTTCTTTAAAGTCATTCAGTTTTACATTTTAAAACATTCACAAATACAAATTGCCCTCTTAATGGCAATGATTTCTTTTACATCTCTGTGTCTGATTTTTTCAACTGAGACACTGTGCTTTTACTATAAATAGCTTATTATTACTTATGACACAGACTCAGATAACAGCCTGTTAGCTGACATTTGACTGAGAGAGACTCTGAGGCACTCAGGACCGGTAAACTGTTCTCTCAAATACTTCTAATCATCAAACTTTTATCTATAATCTTTTAACTATCCCAGCTTAAGGCATATTTGCCAGAAATGACATTTGTTTCCAAATAAACATCATTTTAGTTGTCTTTTGCCCATACAGGGAATTTAGACATTACAGATTTCCACTCAGATCGAGTATCTGTCGTACTGGCCGTTTACAGCCACAGCAGACATCAGATTCAGATAAGCAAGCTGTTTCATTACAGCCAATAACAAACTTATCTTTTAAAAGCAAAACATCAGCTTCTAGTTCTTTCATGGTCAATAGTTTTCAAGCTGTTTGTTTAATCAGATGCCTTTTACATTTTAGAACTGTTAATTCAGTAGCCTACTGCCTCTGCTTATTTGATCTTAATTAATTATTCTAGTTCTATATAATCTAAACCCTTTTTAAAATGTTTAATTAAAACACAATCATCCTTTTAGTTACTTTTTCCTTTCTGCAACTCACATTTGTTGTCATTATCCATAATTTTACTAGCCTGGTAATACCAGACTCTGCTACTTCACTTTGCTTCGTAGACAGAGTCTGGCATAGCATAATAGAGAAGTGTTTTCTCTCCCGCTAGGGGGCGATTTCTGAAGTTTAAAATCATTGGTTACCCGTAAGCCAATCAGATAAGTTTGTTTATGACGTATGTTATGCGGCGACACAGCCGTATCGAACCACAGACATCATGCATCGAACTCAAATCTATGATCAAACTTCCACTGTAAACACTTGATGCGAGCGAAATACCGAAGTGAACATGGCTGTAAACGACCTTTTTGATCGGTGATTGATGTAATAGAATGACTGCTGCACTTGACAGGGCGCTAACAAGCAGAGAGAGAGAGAGCGAGCGAGCGAGCGAGCCCCCGGCCGCGCGCACTATCACGTCTTCAAACAAACAACACGAGCGCTGTCTTGCTCTCTCTCCCTCGCACATATTAATCAAAATCAATCGACTAGTAAAAGGTCGGAACACCGCAGTTTCACGTGGAGCATTTGGAGATTTTTTAGAGATTAGAGACTCTAGGAACAACATCTCAAAGAACAACATCTCAACACTAAATTATAAAGGCCTGTCTCATATAAGACGCCTGTCTTAGACGCCTGTCTCAAATACAAGCCGGTGCAGTTCGACGATTTGGGCAAATAAAAGCCCGGGCTATTATTTGAAGTTTTACGGTATTTAAGACCTGGAAAAGAAAGGAGACACTGACCTGTCAAAAGGCTCCCCAGTTTCTCGCTGACGATCGGCAATAAACTTTTCCCAAAGGGAGTAGGGCCACAACATCACCTCCATTCAAAATGTTTAATACACACTCTTCTTGTTCGGGCTTCAGTTTGCTAATGCTTGGAATATTCTCCACAACAGAGCGAATTGCATCCGTGTCTCCCTATCCGCGGTCGTTTTCGATTTCTCTGACCTAATCTTAAACTCGGCGCTTGGCGAGTACGTCACGGCTCTCAGCCCGCCTTCTGTTCGCTGATTGGCCCGGCTGTTTTCAGGCCGGTGGAAAACAGAAAGATAGGCTGCTATCTCAGACTGACTACAGGAGTGAAATGAAATTAGCGGAAGTAGGAAGTCTGACGTAGTCAGGCTATAATTTTACATCCAACTGTATTCATCAATTCACTTATAAGAAATACTATTATAGATATTTTCAAAGAATTCACTTATAAGAATTCAATCTTTTGACCTTGTTTTTTTTTCCTCTTATTCTTTCTCAGACGAAAATGTTAATATCGTCTTCCCTTAAACACTGATCTACTTTCAAACCCACATTATTACCAGAAATGTGTCACTATCACATTTTCAAACCCCTTCTCAGTGAGCATTTACAGTTACATGTTAAATGGTCCTGCTGACCACAATTTAAACACTCTCCATCTGCTCTAACTTACTGCACACCCTTGAAGCAGTGTGTTCCATTGAGGAATGCAAACAGAGCCACTGATAAGCAGTGCTCCATATTCTTTTACAGTCCACCAATGGCAGATACAACAATAGCCGAATCATCATTATTACTGGCACAACATACATTATTGATTTCCGGAATCTTTGGACATAGCTGTCTTTACATTTTACTAATTTGCTATTATCATCAACACTGATTACAGAACAAGTGCATATCTAACATCCAAAAAGCCGGGCTGAATAAGAAGACACTGGTCCTGTACTCTCGACCTTGATCGAACCCTCAGTCACTCCTCAGATATTAAATACAGACATTGTCTGCAATCATAAACACCAGGATATGCATTCGTTTTTTTATAAAACTATAATTTCCAATTCCTTTCATAATAAACGAAGATGGATGGTAAATCCATTCCTTTCACTACCCCCATTAGACCCTTTAGGTTCAAAACACAATGATTGTCAAACTAAAACTAAACCTAATTTCAATCTTTATTTTACCATTAAAAATATAGAATTGTTCCCCATACTGCATTCTTCATGTCATGTTAATCCCTGTCAATCATACAATGCCTTATTTTATTCTAAAACTTTTCATACCATTTAAACAGTTAATTTGACTTCCATAAATTCTGTCAGACATTTTATTTTCATCACATATAGTTTTCTACTATATTTCTTCTCAATCTTCCCCTACATGCCATTTCATTCTGTCCCCTCTACTTTCTTTTCTCAAACATGCCAGTTCCTTCATTATCTAACCAGAACTTGATTGTTTGCACAATCCCCACATAAACATATCTCACACACCAACCTTCTTGTTTTCCCTTCACTTCCCTCTTCCATCAAATTTCTCACTTACAGTTCTCTCTTTTTCTATCACTCTATCACTCTATTTCACACAGACAGCCTTATTGCTGCTTGCTACTTCAATCCTTATCGTATAACTTTAAGTTCTATAGACATCTAATGTCATGCATCCATTTACTGGATGAAGAAGTAAAAACATTATTTCTCCTGGCAGTTCGACATTTTATCTTCAAGCCAACATTTCCTTATCTGTTCACATTTTTACACACATGTTGAACGCAGACACTTTTATTTCTCACTGCCCTGTTCAACTGATTCCCCGCACCACCTTTAATCTTGTGGCGCTCAATATCATACATTTCTGCCCTTAATTTTATCTCATTTGACAGAAAACCGGTGTACCAAATTTCGCAAGCTTGCTTTTGAGACATCCCCATACTGCTGCTTCTCTGTTCCCTTATCGAAAAGGGAACTTCGAGATGCGTCGAAACGCTGCGGGAACGCCTTCTGCGTGATTGCGTCTGAAGCATCTATGCCAACTAGTCCAATGGAAAAAGGGAATGAGCGTCACGGGCGGGTGACGTCATGACCAGGAAAGGATAAGAGCACTTCCGCTGCTCGCCGGCATTCATGCTTCTGTGCCTCAGCAAGCGATCTGTGTCAAACTGTCCCTGTCTATTTATTGTTGTCTGTTGCAATATTGTTGGTATCGTTATGGCGAAACAAATGTACAAACAGTGTGTTCCTCCCTGCCCGCGTTTATTTAAACGGGTGGGGACACACACAGCTTTGTGTCAATTTGTTTGAGAGTAAGAGCATGCTGAGTGCTAACATTGTGAAAGTGAAACTACCAGATTAGCATGCTCTGCTCTCGCCTGTCACTCTGTATGATAGTGGCAGGCTCGCGATTCTCACGGGATACAGGACCCGCGTTTGCCGAGGCGGCGCGGAGAATGCATTCCTGGGGATCGCAAAAGGATCTTTTGGGGGGTGGGAGAACGGTCCGAGGGCCTTTTCTTCTTCCTTGCCCGGAAGATCCAGCTCTATCTCCCCGGTGTTGGAAGCACGCTCTGCGGTTTCTTCCGCTCGGGGAGAGAGAGCCCTTTTTTCCTTCATGTTCTTCCTCCGAGGAGGTTTGTGTTAAGAATATTGAAAGTGAAAGCAAGCACACACACTGTTGAATTAGATTCGCCATCTATTTTTCCAGTATATGATGAACTGGTGGAGGTTTTGTCCCGTGCTGTTAGTAAATTAAATATTTAAATGGCCAGCTGAGAAAAAGGAGCGCTCGTCCTAAGAAACTTGACGAGCGTTTTCTTATTTCTATCACATTATCTCCACCACGAGGCTTCCATTTTTTCCCTGATTTACACACTGAATATTTAAATTATGGAATAAACCGTATTTATCACTACTTTCAGCCCTCGTGTTAAATGTTTATTCAAGATTAGAGGGTTGAAAGATTACGGTTATGATATGATGCCCCAGGCTGAACAGAAATAAAAATAGGAAAATGCTATTTTTTCACCTGGTCCAGTATCACCATTTAAGTCTCTGCTTTGCTCATAAGCCTATACTAAAGAATCTCGCGTTTGCCGAGGCAGCGTGTAGGTTTAATGTTGTAATCAGAATCTAGCTCGGATCTCGCGTTTGCCGAGGCACCGCTTAGATTTCGAGTGTATTTTGCAAAAATAAGATTCTGTACGTGGCTGGGATCTCGCGTTTGCCGAGGCAGCGCGTAGGTTTAAGCAGAACTACTTTGGTTTTATGGGTAAAGCTTATACGGCAGCAGGTCAGCTGGAGAATGTTTATAGAAATCTATATTATAATGCTCCAGGCTTATCAGGCCGATCTGCTGGGGTTCTGGATATAGCGAAATTTGAGCCTTCGGGTCTCTTCGGCGACGCATTCCATGCGGTCGTTGTTAGGTGATAAAAGATATATATATATATAAAAAAAAATATATAATAAGGTTTCTCCCTCGCTGTGTCCAGCCCCCCTGGGGCTGCTGGGCGTGAGCAGCCCCAGCCGTCGAGTTCATCATATTATGTGCACAGAAAGAGAGTGCTGCGTCTCGTGTTCCTCCATGTAGATACTGGAGACAGACGCAACCCTCTCAACCGAAGTCGCCTAAGCCTAAGCCGGATCTGAGGACCGTTCTTCAGGCGAAGAAAGCTTCGGTTCAAAAAAAAAAAAAAAAGGTCCTGATGCTTAGGCATCAGGCCTGTGAGGACAGCCCCGACCGGAGTGGAGCGGTGTTCACCTCATTATACGGTGCCCGTTCCACTTCGGGGTCCTCACGAGACCCTCCTGCCAACCCTGCCACCTCTGGTGCTTCAGGGCGCAGTGGTCTCCAGCGAGTCGCTGGTGCTATGCTGCGGCACAGCATCGGTTTCGCGCCCTCTGAGGGGGGTTTTAGAGCAGTCAGGTCAGGTAGTTCCTGCCGGTATGTTTCAGGCTCCAGATTTGGCTCTCTCAGTAACACCAGAGACCAGCCTCGAGAGGCTGGTTCCCTTAGTAAATTTTCTGGCAGCGTGGAAGCTTCTGCCGAATATTTCTCATTGGGTCCTGCAGATTGTAGAGAAAGGATACAGAATCCAGTTTGGCTCTCGTCCTCCTCGTTACAGCGGGGTGCTACCCACAGTGGTGCATCCCGAGCAGGCTCTGGTAATGGAGCAAGAAGTAAGGGCCCTGTTAGCAAAAGAGGCTATAGAACAGGTGTACTCACCCGACCGAGAGTCGGGTTTTTACAGCCGTTATTTCATTGTTCCAAAAAAGGATGGAGGGTTGCATCCCTTTTTAGATCTTCGCCTGTTGAATCGGTCAGTTCAGAAACTCAAGTTCAAGATGCTGACCCTCAAGCAGATCGTGACCCAAATCAGATCCGAGGACTGGTTTGTCACGATAGATCTAAAGGATGCATACTTCCATATCTCCATCCTCCCTCAGCACAGGAAGTTCCTAGGGTTTTCTTTCGGGGGCAAAGAATACCAATATCGGGTTCTTCCTTTCGGTCTAGCTTTATCACCCCGCACGTTCACGAAATGCGTGGATACAGCTCTAGCCCCCTTGGGCTTCAGGGCGTACGTATTCTGAACTACATCGGTGACTGGCTGATTCTGCGGAATCGGAGCAGTTGGCGGTTCGGCACCGAGGTGTCGTTCTCGCTCTTATGCAGATGTTGGGGTTGATGCTCAATACCAAGAAGAGTGTGCTTTCTCCAGTATTGAGAACCACTTTCCTTGGTGTGGTATGGGATTCAGTGACGATGAGGGCCAGCCTATCGCCCGTTCGTGTAGCTGTTATCCTGGCAGCCACCAAAGAGCTAAAGCTAGGTCAGTCACGCACTGTAAAACAGTTCGAGAAACTGTTGGGTCTACTGGCAGCAGCGTCCAACGTGATACCTTTTGGCCTGCTGTACATGAGGCCTTTACAGTGGTGGCTCAGGACCAGAGGGTTCTCCCCGAGGGGAAACCCACTCCGTATGATCAAGGTTACGCGGCGATGCCTTCGTGCCTTAGAGATATGGAGGAAACACTGGTTCTTAACCCAGGGCCCGGTGTTGGGAGCTCTTTGCCATCGAGCTACTATCTCGACAGATGCTTCCCTCACCGGCTGGGGAGCGGTAATGGAAGGCCGCTCGGTTCAGGGTCTGTGGAAAAGCCATCATCTTTCGTGGCACATCAATTGCCTGGAGGTGATGGCTGTCTTCAATGCGTTGAGACATTTCCTTCCGGACCTAAGAGGCCATCATGTGCTCGTTCGAACAGACAACACATCAGTGGTCTCTTATCTGAACCGCCAGGGGGGTCTAGGTCGCGTCCGCTTTGCAAACTGGCGCACCAGATCCTCCTGTGGTCCCTGGGGAAGGTACTCTCCCTGAGGGCAGTGTATATTCCTGGGGACCAGAATATAGGAGCAGACATCCTGTCGAGGCAGGAGCTGAGGCCAGGGGACTGGAGACTCCACCCCGAGGCGGTGGAGAAAATCTGGGAGGCATATGGCAGAGCAGAGGTGGACCTGTTCGCGTCTCACAACACGACGCACTGTCCCCTCTGGTATTCACCTACTCACCCGGCCCCCCTGGGGCTGGATGCCATGGTGCAGACGTGGCCGAGGCTACGTCTGTACGCCTTTCCCCCTGTTGCTCTGCTCCCAGGAGTTCTGGAGCGGGTCCGTCAGTGTGGGATAAGCCTACTGCTAGTAGCACCACGCTGGCCAAGTCGGATCTGGTTTGCGGACCTGATCCTTCTGTTAGACGGGCCTCCATTGGAGATCCCTTTGAGGAGGGACCTTCTGTCTCAGGCCGGGGGCACAATATTTCACCCTCGGCCAGAGATATGGAATCTTTGGGTTTGGCCTCTGAGGGGGCCCAACTTGTAGATAGTGGTCTTTCAGCTGAGGCTGTTGAGACCATCCTAAGCTCCAGAGCTCCAGCTACGAGGAAACTCTATGCGCTTAAATGGAGAGTTTTCTCCTTATGGTGTCACCGACATCAGTGGGATCCGGTTAATTGTTCTGTCAACACAGTAATCGAGTTCCTGCAGGAGCGCTTTGTGTCAGGTCTATGTCCTTCCACACTAAAAGTTTACGTGGCAGCCATTGCGGCTTATCATACCATGGTGGGAGGTTTATCTTTGGGTCGAGACCCCTGATTACACGTTTCCTTCGTGGCACTTTGAGGCTGAGGCCTGCAACTCGCACTAAGGTGCCAGCTTGGGATTTGACTGTAGTTCTAGAAGGCCTGTCTAGGGCTCCATTCGAGCCCTTAGAATCAGTCTCAGAGAAGTTCCTTACTCTTAAGACCGTCTTTCTCCTAGCTATTTCGTCCCTCAAGAGAGTTGGTGACCTTCAGGCTCTTTCGGTCTCCCCCACCTGCCTTGAATTTGCTCCGGGGATGGTCAAGGCGTTCCTTTATCCAAAACAGGGATACGTCCCTAAGGTGCCGACCTTGACTCCGAGGTCTATTGTGCTGCAGGCTTTCTGTCCTCCTCCGTTTGCAACTGCGGACCAGGAAAGACTGCACTTGTCGTGTCCAGTGCGAGCATTGGACACATATGTACATCGGACAACCTCAATCAGGAAGTCCGATCAACTATTTATTTGCTTTGGATCACCTAAAAAAGGTCTTCCTGCTTCAAAACAGACAGTCAGTAAGTGGATAGTCGAGGCTATTTCACTTGCTTATGAGTACTCGGGCCAGCCTTGTCCTTGGGCGGTCCGAGCTCATTCCACCAGGAGTATGGCGGCTTCTAAAGCCTTGTTGCATGGGGTTTCTCTCCAAGATGTTTGTGATGCGGCGGGCTGGTCCTCTCCGCTCACATTCGTGAGATTTTACAGTTTGGACCTGGATGCTGCCCCAGGTTCTCAGGTGCTTAGTGCTTAGCTGAACAGTCTGACACTCAGGTACTTGAATTATGGCGCATTGGGTATTCTCGTTCCCGCAGCGTTTCGACGCATCTCGAAGTTCCCTTTTCGATAAGGGAACGTCTCAGGTTACTATTGTAACCATAGTTCCCTGAGAACAGGGAACGAGACGATGCGTCCCCCTGCCATACTTCTGGCGTCCCTGCGATCGGCTTGCTTCGGCACTGTCGAAGCATGAATGCCGGCGAGCAGCGGAAGTGCTCTTATCCTTTCCTGGTCATGACGTCACCCGCCCGTGACGCTCATTCCCTTTTTCCATTGGACTAGTTGGCATAGATGCTTCAGACGCAATCACGCAGAAGGCGTTCCCGCAGCGTTTCGACGCATCGTCTCGTTCCCTGTTCTCAGGGAACTATGGTTACAATAGTAACCTGAGACGTTCTCTGTGGATTTCTCTTCAACGCGCGTTTTCTTTAGTCTGTTAGGCGTCCCCAACAAACCCGATTCTTTTCTTTTAACCCAAATCGGTCGGGTTGCACTATTAGTGCCCTCCTAACTATGGTTTACCAAAAAATCTGTTACGATTGTTCTGGTTCCCCCTAATTAGCCTCAGCACCTAAAAACAAATTGCTCCGTGGTGGAACAACTCATTTTCAGGTTACCTATCTGTTTGAAATCTCTTGATCTGTCACAGTTCTCAATTAATCCCAGATTATTTATCTGCTTGAAATTTCTTGATCTGTCACAGACCTCAATTAATCTCAGATTATTTTCCCTCGTATCTGTTTGAAATTTCTTGATCTATATATAGATCTCAATTAATCTCAGATTACGTACCACAGAAACAGCCCTCCGCCAGTATGGTTCAGTTTCACTCTTTGAAAAATATTTTAGCCCAAAAGAAAAATATTTTAGCCGTCTCTTACCAGAGATGTCTTGAGTTGCCACGGGTTCGTTTTCATCTGATTCCAGTGGAGCTTCTCCTGGCCCTGATAGCGGTCGGCCCCTCTCTCTGAAACTTACGAGGTAGAGCTGGAACTGCTCAGTCCAGGTGGCCAAACACCGTCCGCTCTCAGGTCCAGGAGGCACTGCCAAGGAATCCCACTCTGACACCAAATGTTGTGGCAAAAACTTCTGTTAAACATCATCACTGCGTAAGAGACACTCAGAGTCAAATTAATAAAAAGAGAAATGTTTATTCTTGCAAGAAGGCCCAGTCGCCATCACAGCCGTTACATTCTGTGAAGTGAGTGGCACGCACCAGGAAGACATGAGACAGCTTTTATACTCTTTTCAAGGTTCCTTCTCACCCGCTGTACTTTTCCACCCAGATAAGGCCCCCACTTCTGTTCAGTTTTTCTTAAGGACACAAACTGGTACTGGAATAAACTAGCCAAACCTGACCATTCCTAAGGTCAAGATGTCCTGTCCCATATATTCCTGAACCGTCACGCACAAGCACGTACACACATATACTTTTACACATTGAATAGATTAGGAATAAATGACTATTAAAATTTCTACAACACAATGCATTACATTACCATATATTAAAAATCATTATTGCAGAGACTCTGTTATTACATAAACCCATGTTACAGCATTATCATACATATGTACATTATGTGTGTGTTTCTGCAAGGTGAATGTGATTTCTCCATACCACATGTTCCTGGATCAACATCTTTGTTGATCCTGGAACAACTTCCAATCAACCAATCAGATTTGAGGGACAAGTTTACAGTTTATGTCAATTTTAGGCTTAGAATCAGGGTAAGGTATAGCCTACATTTTATTCATATCATTACCCTCTGATTTTAGGGAAAAGTTATGGGGTTAGGTTTAGGGGAAGGGATTGGGTAAGGACTACATTTTGGGACAGGGATGCTGATCCAGGAACATGTCTTACTTGGCAAAATCACAGTGACGTGTATGTATGTGTGTACATGTGTACAGTATGAGGGAAGCTAGATTGATGTAGCTATGGCTTCTGCAGCCTAGCTGTCCACAGCTCTGAGGGAAAAGCTGTTCTGTAACCTATTAGTCTGTCCTGGGGTACCTGAGCAGAGGGTGCAAAAGGGTTTCCAGGATGTGAGTGCTGGATGTGTGTGGCCCTTGTGAGAAGACATCTGAATAGATGTCACACACATTTGACAGGGGTGCCGACAATACTTTCATCTTCACAACTCTCTATTTTGTCTGCAGCAGTGCAGCCAGAATACCACATAGCAATAAGTCATGATGTTTTATTTTATTTTATTTTATTTTATTGTGCAGCAGTATAGAAGCTGATCAGCAGTCTGGGGTTGTGTCTGATACATTGATAGCAATTGTAGACATTCGAAAAATACTGTATAACAAAGGCCCACTGCATAATTTTGGCTTCCAGATATTATGGAGTTGATTACCATAAACCTCTATATGTTAAGTTAGCGCTGTATGCCAAGTTAGCATGTCATGCAATTAGGTGTGTGGTGTGTGTGTGTGTGTGTGTGTGTGTGTGTGTGTGTGTGTGTGTGTGTGTAGTGAGAGAGAGAAGAGAGAGAGAGAGAGAGAGAGAGAGAGAGAGAGAGAGAGAGAGAGAGAGAGAGAGAGAGAGAGAGAGAGGAGAGAGAGAGAGAGAGAGAGAGAGAGAGAGAGAGAGAGAGATGCAATATTATCTAAAAGCCAAACAAACAATGTATTGCACTGATTGAGGTTTAAGGTTAATACATTTTTCCCCAAAATTAAAAGGAAGTGTTGCAAATATAACCTAAAATGCAATGCTTTTCCTAATAATGTAATTTCAACACAATGTTCCTTTTTTACTTTAGTTATGCTAAGTATTTGTATATGCTTTTATTATTTGTTTTAATATATAAGAACAAATCTAAAAAAAAATTGCTAGTCTGAATGGGAGTAATTGATTATTGTCAAAGAATAATGCTCATATTAAATAAACAACAAAACACTTCTGGCGTGGGTGTAAATAATTAAGACAAGGCGTGAATTTAGAATTTCGACTCGTCAAGTTCGAGTTCTTGTGTTGTTGCGCAAACCCAGAGCCGCGCAAACCAATCGACTTATGACATCAAAGTATCACGAGAATCAGTGTACAATCGCGGTACTTCGATTCCCGCTTGAGCGCTAACGTTACAGATCAAACACACGTCTGTTGTTCTGCCATGATTGCGCGATGAATTTGAACCCGAGCTTCCAAAGACCATAGACGTCGGTTCGCGCCCGTTCACCTTTTGCTACAGTGATATGAGATGAAGTACAAGAAGTATCTCTTGGAGAACAAACACATTCCACGAACAACACAGCATCGCTGGAGAAGGTATGTAATGTTAAATTGTATCAAGATTATTACCCAATGCGGATAGGCTAGCAGAGGGACTGGGTCTGTGGCAAATGTCTATAGCCTAATATTTTTTATTTTCAATCTACAGAATTTTAGAGAAATCTATCACAATGGAATCATATTGGAAAGTAATATTAACATTAACAGTTTGAATAATTAGAACAGTGTTAGGGTAAAGCTACGTTTTTTTTTTATATGTAGGCTACGTTAATTTCACGGTCGATGTCATCAGATCAAGAATTTGGGAAAATCACACCTTAATAATTTAAGGGATTTTAATGTAGTGTCAACAATGAGTGTCAAAATTATTAAGATTTGAAAGCATCATCCATGTAACTAATACAACACTTATATATTCTTTATGCTCAAATATTTTTTCTTCTATAACACTTGATTTGTGCTTTGTAGACGAACCCACCATGCTGGAGTCCGTGGACGTCAAAATCCAGTTGTTAATGTGTTACAGGTAAGGATTAAAGACCACAGGTAACGTTGAGGATCAGATTGTTAGACTGTTCTGCATTCTGGCACACATTATTTTAGCACCATCTTGTTTTTCTAGACCGCTTTTGAAGTTGGCTTAACCAAAGCTTGCAATGTATTTAATTACAATACCACACTTACATTTGCTTAATGAACACTGCATAATGATATATGAAGGCTACTTTATTAAATAAGAGTTTAAAAACAGTGTATGAAAAATGGGTTTATATTAGCTTGTTAATTAAGATAAAAAGACAATGCCTTCTCAGTCTGACATATGCAAAACCCATATCTCCATCTATGTAATTTGTATTTAACTGTTGCACTTGTCCTAAACAAGCATGCCCAAACTGTTAAATGAAACAATACTCTCCCTTAATGAATGACTTCAAACTTGAATTGAGTAACTCACTGCACTTACTTACACATACTTGAATGCAAACGCTTCACAGGTATCAATATGCTATTGTTTTAACTCATATGTCTAGTTGTTTGAATTCTATTTCGAAACTTTAGATTCTTTTTGAATTCTCTATTGCCACAATAAGATTTTTAACATTTAAACTTCAATTACTCTGATGGTTGTCCAAATAAAAAAAATTCTCTTTGGAATTTATGGTAAATCATTTTTGTTGTATGTCTTGGGTATTACTTTAGTCACCATGCTATTTTTATTTGCCTTTCAGCAAGACCCAGCTTTGTTTGACATGCGTATCAAGCACATGAGCGATACTTCGCAGGTATGGAGAATTTTAATTACAAATTACTCTAATGTGTTGTAGGTTATACATCTGTCGTTAGTCATAAATGTTACAAAGTATTGCTTGAAATAAAACGATTATTTATCTCCATAAAACATTGCAAGACATTTTTAATAAAACAAAATATGTTTATTGCAACACAGCTGAATCAGACTTCAGAAGACCAGAGTCCAGTTGTGACCATCAGCCCTGTACAGACATCCAGTCAGGTGAGGAAAAACAATGAACACAATGTTCCAAATAAATGCTGCCCAATGAGCCTGGATTAAGTGCTTTTTTTCTACTGTTGGCTGTAGAGGGAGAGGGGCACAACCTAACGCTTTTGGGTTCTGCTCAATTATACAAAATATATTTGAGTTTGATTAATAAAGCAGTAAGCCCAGTGAATGTGTGGTTTACAGTGATTATATAACAGCTAAGATGTTTTAGGCATGACGTGAAGAAGAGTAAAAAACCCTTAGCGGTTATAAAATTACTGTAAACTAAGGCTTCACAGGGCTGCTTGTTTTATTTATTTTTTCATCTTTATTTTTATTTTTATTTTTTAATATACATAGCAAGGTTTCATGAAATGCAATACAAATAAAATGAAAGGAATGATATTAATAAAAAATATTAGTGCTCTGCCAAACAAAGTAGTACCTCAGAAACAACAAAGCGGCAAACATACAGTGGAGCTGTGATACTTGTGTAATGAAGTCAGCGGTGAGTTACAGGGTGTTTTACTGCTTACCGGCTCAACCAATATGAATCAAAAACCAGAACTGACCATTTTATAAACAGATTTTTACACAGGCAACATACAAATCTGTTACAAATTAACATTTAAAGCTTGTTTCCAGAACCTACTATTCTCATTCAATTACACTGAAAGTGACAGGAGTGCAAACATTACTGTACAACTTACCCCGTGGGTGGTATTAATTGTAAAAGACAAAATATACAGATATTTACTGAAGATGGTTAAGCATCTGTCTATAATAGATACAGCAGATACCCACACATGTATCCATCCATCCATATCTCAACATGTTACCATCCTTCTAGTGTGGTTGGATACATGTACAGAGAAAGTGCAGCACAGTTATGACAAAATCATAATTTTCAAATAGTTCCCTTGATATTGTACTTTAGTTATTTGATTAATGGAATTTCTATGGTTTTAGTTTAATTTGTTATACACTTGAAAGCTTGGTTGTAACACTGTTACTGTAACTAACTAACTCAGCTGGTGGAAAATGTTTTTCAAGCCAAAATAACAGTTAGGAGTTTCCGATGTTTCAAAGTAATGCTATGTTTTAGACAACAAATCAATGATTACGGTTGGTTTTGGTGACTTAAACACAACTCATTTCACCCCAGAATTCATAAAAAAAAAATATTTTAAGATTACTATTAATAAATAAATTTCCCAGAAGACTCATTGTCCACTATCTCCTCAAATGCATCAACTTTCCGTACATTTAGAGGAGACAGTCTTCTGACATTGAGAGAAAAATACCCCCCTTCCCACAGCTACACAATATCTTTATAACGTGTAAATTATCTGTAAAGGTTTTTATTTATTCTTTTAAATATTTGTTTCTCAGGTTTTAGCAGATGTTGATGAAGAACAAGATGATTTGGATGCACCTGATGAGTCCTTGCAGGCAAGGAAAATGCATATTATACATGCACTGTCAGAACAAATGATCAACATATGGACCCTTTTGTCACAGGGGAAAAGGTGCATATTAGTGCCCCATTATCAACACTGTGTTATAGACGACACATTTTATGTTACTTTAAACTCAACTTGTGTTGTCCCTATTATTAATTTTAATGCAGAATTAACATAAAGTGACACACAATGTGTTATAATGGCACAATGTGTTAAAATGGCGTAAAACAAAAAATATGTTATTAATTAACATATACTTTTTGAGAATGTTGATGCTGCACTGTGAAGGAAGTTGATCTAGCCTGTCAATGTGAAGTGATGTGTTGTTTGCCAAAACCCACAAATCAACAGTTATATTATCTCTTGCTTATTTCTAAGAATATATAATATTTTGAACATTAGTATTTTTTCATTATTACAGCACTGCAGTTTTTTTCTCACAATATAACCCCCTTCCCACAGCTACATCATTTTCATATAACCTTTAAATGTTTTTATTTATTCTTTTTAAATATTTTGCTTTTCAGGATTTTGCAGAAGTTGATGACAGACAAGATGATCTGGATGCACCTGATGGATTCTTGAATGTAAGGAGAATGCGGACAGAATATACATACAGTACATGTTTGTGTATTAGGGATGGTAAGATTCACGATTCGCATTGGCATAAAAGCTAACGATGCGATGCATCGATTTAAATAAGTGTGCATCAGATACAAGTTGTATCGCGATGCATCGTTTCTAACATATCTGCATCAGTAAAAAAAAGTTTTATTTATAATTATTAGTAAATGCGCTATACTTTTACTTTTTAAAAAGTGACCAATATTTTATTATGTGACTGCTGGGTTCACACCAAACGTGAATTGAGTGACTGGAAAGAGCGATTTACATGTTAAGTCAATGTAGACACGGGTCTGGAGGTCCTGGGGCGCGATAGACTCGTTTAGCGTGGTTCAATGGACGCGATTCGCCTAATTCGTGCGTCCAGTTCAACTAGATTGATTTCTCCTTTCTGAACTGTTGCTCAAGCGCATTCTTTCATCACCACTGCTACGTGAATATGACGTATCACAACACTATGGAGTGAAAAGTACTGTTGAAAAAACTGGTGATTTTCATATTAAATTGTCAGGGGTCCAGACTGCGACCAAATGATCGCATTTTGCCACCATTCCTTGCCGATGCGACAACATTTTTGTTAAGGTCGCGCTAGCATGACCACAGCTTTTCCAATTAAAGCGGAACGAAACTGCTGGTACTCATTTGTGCTTCATGGACCAATTATCAATTCAGACCAATAATAGACAGTGCAGCGCCGCAAGCTACTTGAGCTGATTTCAATCACGCGACAACGTTACAACACAGTGCTATGAGATTCAGTGAAGAAAAACATTGAATTTGCCACAGAATTAATAATATCGCTGCTAGTGAGGAGCATTCAGATTCGGCGCAGAGTTCTTTTATAAAATATAGATATCAAATCACAGCGCTGACGTGCAAACCAGGAGAAACGTTTACCATGAATGAACAAGTTGTAGAAGGATTTAAGTCCACAAATCAGCAAAATTCACCATGGATTTACTGTAGTAACACTAACTGTTACCATGGTATTGTTACAGAAACACTTACAAGTGCTACACATACTTTCCAGCACTTCAAAACTCTAATATTACCATATTTAAATGTTATCTTTAATGTAATGACCAAAACATTATTTGTTCATCCTTATAAGATAGTCCCCATTTATAAGTTTCAAGATGTAGGAAAACTCGCACTTATTTAAAAATAAAAAACAGTAAATTACAGTTCCAACAGTGGCTACAGAGGAGCGCTTATTAGGTTTGAGATAACTCAGACTCAAACTCAGTACTTTATCGTCAGCCCCCAGTGCTACCAAATACTTTCTGTAAAACTGAGTGGCTCTGGTGCTGCTGCTCTCAAGTGTTACGGCCGTTTCACAGCGCAAGCTTGAGCGGCGCTGCTAATACATAAACTAAAATAAAGCTTATATATATATAATTTTTTCATTCAGGCTATTTTACTAGTTTTGATTATAAAACACCATATAGGCTACTTTCACCTAAACTGAATAATTGAATAATAAAATTAAGTTTAAATGGGTAAATTTTCTATAAATATTTGAGTCTTCATTTTCTTTTCTGACATAGCTACTCCAGTTCTTGTTAAAACACATTAGATTATGTGTAGTTTGACCACTTTCTTTTTGAAATCATATTTATTTTGTCCATAAAAAAGGTGCTTTCACTTTTATTGAGCTTGAGCAGCGCAGCAAAAGTAGACTCTGCGCCGAAACCCTCGCTTCACTGCTGCTCACGCGCTGCTCCTGCTCGACGCTCACGTGACGCTCCTGCTCCCGGTGTGAATGCACTCATTGATTAACATGCATGCTGAAAAAAATATGCGCCGCTCACGCTTGTGGTGTGAAACGGCCAAACTCTGGAGCCCTGGGAACTAAAACTGCACATTGTAATGTCTGTATGTTAAGTATATTTATTTAATATTTAAATATGAAAAACTGTTGCAGTTGTGCCCCTAAATTTTCTGCTTGTGCTCCTAAACATTTTTAGTAGAGGGATACAGTGCTCTTAATAAGTTAGTCTGCAGCCCTGCCTTATGTGTAGTATCATGGCAGAACTTGTATTTTTGTTGAGAATTGATTTGTTGACTTTAACTTTCAGCAACAAGTTGCAAAGGAGTCAACTACACCTCATGGTTCAAGCATCCTTCACAATAAAGTGGAAGTCGATGTGCAGGTAAGGATACGGTGCCATACAAACATTTCATTTTCTGTTATGCTTTCAGGTTTTAACTGATGTTTTTAAATAAATCCCTTTTGTATAGGTACTCTTCCATGAGAAACAGAAAACGGCTGACTACCAAGAAGAATCAAGTGATGGCAATGATGACATTCAACATGGCAAAGACACTACAGGGAATGAAATTATGGAGAAAACACCCAGCAACGAAAGCCATGTATCTCCTTTATGGACAGTGTCAGAACACAGTGAGAAAGCACTACATGAACAAAAAAGAAAAGAGCATGAGTTGCTCCTTCTAGCTCTAAAATTAAAACATGGTTTGACCGATGAAGCACTAGAAGACACGCTTCAGGTCATAAATGCTATCACCGGTAAACACTCAGTGTCAACTTCTAAACATCTCTTCTACAAAAACATGACTGATTATAAGGACTATATTATTATCAAGCATTTCTGTTCAGATTGTATGGTCTTAATGGACACAAAAGATGAAAAATTAGGTTGCAGAATTTGCGGCAAACAAGTTGATGCAAAGGAGCATGTGAAATCGGGAAACTTTTTTATTGTTCTCCCTCTAGAAGCACAACTACAAAATATTATTGAACAACACAAGTTTTCGCAGTTGACTGTCAATAACAAGGATGACGTAAATGGTCACTTGGTTGATGTATGTGATGGTGTGCTCTATAAAAAGACCTTGAAAATCTTCACAACTTTAAATGATTGCCCCAACTTTTCAATCACCTTTAGTTGTGATGGTGTACCTTTATTCAAATCCTCTTCACAATCCATATGGCCCCTGTTGTGCACTTTAAATGAACTACCTCCTGATCTGAGATCTGACCATATTATGTTAACAGCATTGTGGTTTGGAGCTAAAAAGCCCCCGATGAACCTCTATCTTGATCCATTTGTGAATGAGTGCACTGATCTACATGAGCGTGGATTTGATTGGGTTACATCTGATGGTGTACATGGTACCAGCAAAGTTTATGCTTTAATACTTGTAAGCGATTCTGTTGCCCGTCCACTCCTACAGAACTTTAAGCAGTTCAATGGGGAGTTTGGATGTTCTTTTTGTCTTCAGAAGGGAACACTTGTCGAACGTGGTCGGGGAAAGGCCAGGGTTTACCCATTTGAGGAAAACATAGAACTTAGATGTCAAAGTCAGACTTTGGAGCTAGTTACGAGTGCTGTTGAGACAGGCACACCTTTAGTAGGTGTGAAAGGACCGTCGGTGTTGTCCCTTTTACCTGGATTTGATATAATTGAGGGATGTATCCCTGACTACATGCACAGATGTCCTCCTTGGAGTTACAAGATCTATTACTTCGCTATGGTGTAACTCTGAAAACCACCAATCTCCTTGGTACTTAGGCAGATCCATACCACAAATTGACAAACTACTGTTAAAGATAAAGCCCCCAAGTAATGTCTCCAGAACACCTCGATCCATAAAAGAAAGACGTTACTGGAAAGCCCATGAATGGCTGATGTGGCTACTTTACTACAGTATTTCTGTTCTTAAGGGGATTCTACCTGAGAGATACCTTAATCATTGGCTGAAACTTGTGAGTGGCATAGCTTTGCTGCTAACCACATCGATTTCATCTCAGCAGCTTTTAGAAGCTCAGGACCTTCTTCATCAGTTTGTATCTGAGATGGAGCCCCTTTATGGTATAGGCAATGTCACCTACAATGTTCACCTCTGCCTCCATCTCGCTAGAAGTGTCCAGAATTGGGGGCCATTATGGGCCCATTCTGCCTTTCAATTTGAGGCCTATAACATGGAGTTGTTAGAAATGGTCAAAAGCACCCAGTCTGTGCCCATCCAAATATGCAACGTTTTCTGGATGAAAAAAGCACTTCCACTGTATGCCAGTCAAACACTGAAAAATCCCTCCTCAGAGTGTAGTGCTGTTCTTAGTCAGTTATTGAGGGGGAAACAAGAGCGAAAGCATGCAGTGAGGTGTTTGGGAGTTACAGCTTTTGGACCACCCAAGAAAAAAATGATGGCACATGACGACTACATTGCTTTGCATAGTGTGGGTGATCGGGTAGAGAAGCAGGTTGTAGACTATTATGATCGAGTGTTTGTCAATGGTGCGATCGTTCATTCCCAGGCATACCACCGTTCAAAGAAGAGGAATTCAAGTGTAGTTCGTATAAAAACTGACAACACATTCTTCTCCGTTAAAACGTTCATGGTGACAGATGTAGGAAAGGGCAGTACTTGTTATGCTATTGGTCGCTTTTTTGAGGAGGGAAAGCACAGCTTTTCTGCTTGTGTTCAAAATCCTCTACACTTTCATCCAGTCAAGAAGGTGCTGTCTCACCTAACTGCTGTACATGCCTCAGCAATTGAACACAAATGTGTGTACATGCCTTTGGAACAGCACAGATGTGATTACATTATGACTTTTCTGAATTATTATGAAGTAACTGTTTAATTTTTTTTCATGTCTGACCTCAGTTTTTGCAGCTCTGCCAAGCTTTGTTGAAAGCACCAACGTTTATTTTCTTTGAATGCTAGTGGAGAACCCAGGTTTATATAGCTGCATCTGTGCAATCTAGAGAAATGCATTTAAATTATATGTGGGGTCCCTAGAATTTTTTTGTTTGTATTTATGTGTTTGGAGACAAACACAACTGTATATTATTCTGTATGCATCTGCATGTGTATGTATTGCTTTGCATATAGAAATTGAAATTGATGTATGGTTATTGATGATATGCAAAAAAAATAAAATTTAAGTTTGCAAATAGAATTTGTGTAGTATTTTTTGTTTTTATGAGCCAGTTAAGATGAGGTAAAATAAAAGCAAATCAATTTTATTTTTTAAAAATTGTGCTAATTCTAAAATGGGATAGAAATTGAAATGAAATGTGGATTGTGTAGACTTGTTAAAAGTTCAAGCTGTTCAAATAAAGAAAACAAGGAATTAATAAGGAAACCATAGGCATGTAAAATGTATGTTGTTTAAATAAATTGGCATATATAAATTAAACATATCGGTGACATATATGGTCATAACATACAATATTATATAAATAATAATCATATACATCGTATTAATATATGTCAATATACTCACTTAATATGGAAAATTTATATATGTTAGAAACTTATATCAACATATATCTAGATATATGCATATATGTGATAGCAATATATTGTCCTATATTTAGCATATATGACGGCGTCGTTTGCGATATAGGGACATATATGTCATATATTACATTTCCGTATGGGTTTGACCAACGTTTTCCACTTCTGATGTCATTTAGCGAGAAATCACTATTGTAGTATTTAAATATTTGCTTAGTTATTGTCACAAGATGAAGAAGACGGACACTGGATACAAATATAAACGTGATTTAATAAAACAAAAAGGCAGACAGGCATAACAGAGTGCATACAGTAGCATATACACATACAACGACCAAATACTGAAACCAGAGGAACTAAATACACAGAGATAATGAAAAGCAAACAGGTGTGATGATTAGATGAGTGTGTGCAGGTGTGAGCCCGGATGGATTATGGGAAATGTAGAGTGCTGACTGCTGAGGTGACTGGTGAGGATTGTGACAGTTATCACCAAAGCTCACTCTAATTTGCTGCCTCATAAGTCTGTCCGATATCAGTTTTGTCAGGTACCTTTTTGCGCAAACACTGCCTACAAAATCATTGCCTGATAAGGCAGCGAGACAAGTCAGCTGCCTAAGTTTTCGGACGCAGCCCCTGTGAATTTAAGCCTTTGTTTTCTCTGTTCAGTGTTATGTCTCTTTTATGTTCATGTGTTATTTTGGTTTCCAGTCGATCTCCTGCGTGTTACGTATTGGATTTAAAGAATGTTTTTGTTGATCTCCTTTGTCATGCGCTTTACAGCCACAACTTTAGGCCTAAATATTTAATGCTGTTTTGTGTTTTTTCCTCATAAATCCAAGCCCTTACTTTTCTTGTGCTCAAAGCCGTCAAACAGATTTGACTCAGAGATCTACTGTGGCTGAAGTTCCCTCAGGTTTCCTGCCTGACTAAAAAGAGCTAAAGGCAGACTGTATTATTGAAAGAGTGCTGTTCTTTTCTCAGGTTAGCTCTGCAGTGGCCTATTTCTCATGGATCATTAAATATGAATCCCACCACGTCAAAGTGTAAAGAGAGGAAAAGAGTCACATATCCTAAAATAGACAGACGAGGGCAAGAAAGAGAGAATAACCAAATGCCATATTCATCACATCTCTTGTTTAGTCTTATGAGATCTCTGGTCCGATATTAAATCCAATATACGCATCTGCATGTCCATAAAGTTTGGATCAGCTCCAGCACTGCAGGGTAACACCAGCTGCAGAGCTCTCTCTCAGAACACCATTAACCAGGGCCAGATGCCTAGTGCTAAATATGTCAAATACATCACAATGTCATTGCCACAAGGTAACACACTCCAGTCTGGCGACACGCACACAGCTTAAATACACACCCACAAACCGCTAAACATGACAGAGCAGCAGTTTAATTAACCTGAGAGTAGGCCTAACATGCCACCTGGACTCCTTCCCTTAAACTGCACACACACAATCTCACACACAGACGCATGTGCATTGATGCAAACCCATACAACACTTTAAACTATGAGCTTGCATTCTGTCTATGGCTGTGTTGGCTGTCCACCTTGGATAGGGAACTGTTTCCTACAGCCCATTGACACTATCAGTGCTCATGGATGTCTGAACATTGTTTTGCAATATAAAAAATTCGTCAATAAAGTATTGGCTGCTGAAAATTTGGCTTTGCCATCACAGGAAATAAATTACACTAAATAAAATGTAAATAGAAAACAGTATATTTTACTGCATTTTTTTTAATCAAATTCATCTTTGCTGAGCATGTGACTTTTTAAAACAACATAAAAAATCGAAACAATTTATATACCGGTATAATATAATTAATATTATGTGACAAAAATATATTAATTTATTATAATTAATAATCAATTTTAATTATGTATTTTTTTGCAATCTATAGGCCAACTTTTTATATTTATATTCAACATTTCTCTTGCTTCGTCTACTCTGAGATTGTCGCAATACATTCTGGGATTGCCTTAGGGTTCTCTGCAATTGATACATGCATTGCTACTTTAGAATTTGGCCAAAGGAGGCTATCTTAGAAGGTAAATACCTTTTGGAAGGGCTTCGCATAGAGGATGTGCTTATGATGCCTTAAAATGCTGGCAGCTCCCTAGCTTTGGAACAGAGCACATGTCTCTGGGTGGAAAATAGACCAGACGGCCTTTACATCACATACACTCAGCTGGTCTATCCGTCTCCTCCTGCAGGGACTCAGATTAGTCAGCGTCAAAGAGGCTCCTTGCTCTGTGCTGCCAGATTAAATATATGCTCGAAACATGGAGCCAATGATAGTTTTCAAAGTCACAGTTGGGCATAGGTTATGGAGCAAATGGATGCCATCCACTCTACCAAGACTTTCTAGGCGACAATCATCCTCTTGTACTGAGTGGACGTGCCTGTTTGTAATGGCTCCTGCATTTGTATTCAGCACCGTAATGCAAAGTCTTGTGGAAAAGTCCCATTTCTGATCACACTGATTCATGACGTGCCATGTTGAAAACAAAGGCTCAAATGCTTTTAAGATATTTCTTTACTCCGTAAGGCACTGTACCCACTCCTGATTGTCAAAGAAATAGATAAACAATTTCAAACACTTCAACATTCACAGGATAAAAGCACAGAGGGTGTTAATGTGAAAGTGCAACACTGCTGAAGTAGCTTAGGGAAGTGTGCACAGCAGAGTCAATTACTGCAAACAAGAGCAGCTTGCCCCTATTGTGAAATGGTGTTCCTCAAAAGTACCAGACATTACACTTTATTAACAACAAACCATTGTTAATGAGCTGAATTGTTCTTTGAGTTCTGTGATGGTTGCAGTACAGAAACATCATGAAAAAGCACAGATAATACAAAAAACTTCTAGAACAAACTGCTGCAACTCAGAACTTTATTTTGCTCACTAATTAAGTGTCGCAGCAACCTTGCTGACACTGTGAAAAATATGTAAATGTTCTTGTTTATTACGATGCATGGACTAGATTCGTCAAAACACAGAATGTTCCATAAGCACTAAGATTTCAGAAAAAATATCTCAGAGAGAATTTATTCAAATTGGTGGGTGTATTATCCTTTTTTTTCATTTTCATCTTTTTTTAGTTTTTAATGTTGCTGTTTGAGCATGAAAAATGTCTTCAAAGTTACGAAGCACAAAATCCTCTGCAAATGGAGTTATACTCTATCACTAAGCACTATTTCTAAACTCCATGAAACACCTCGATTGTAGTCTTGAGATTTCTTCCGGGAATGTACATATACATCACAATATTCCTTATTTAAATAATTCCCGACCAAGGCAAACACCTTAAAGCTACACTGTGTGATTTTTACCCCCATCTAGCGGTGAAAAGGTATATGACCATCCAGTGAATATTAGTTCCCTTTCGAAAGGGAACTCCACAATACGTCATCGACGCTATGGGGAAACGCCTCAGGCGTGACAGGTGTCTGAAATCAAATACCAACTCACAACAATCATGTTGACCGGCGACAGCCCGTGCATCATCAGCTCGAATGATGAGCGCGCAACCAGGATGTATAAAAAGGGTGCCTTGAAACCGTGACAACATCCTTTTCGTCTTCAGGGACTGTTTGTCTGTTTGATAGTATCAACGATGAAGCGTGCAGAGACGCGGAGAAACACTTTTCGCGAGTGTGCCGACCTGTGTCCAGATATTTGACACCGGAGGATTCACATGATGTGCGTGTTCTGCCTGGGAGAAGAGCACGCGCGGTAAGCTCTCGAGGGAGTTTTCTGCGCGAACTATGAGAGTTTTTCTATCAGAACTCTCTGCTCTCGTCTGTCCCACTTCTCGAGGGAAGTGGGCGCGGCATCTGAACCCCGCCTTTCCGTTACCCGCTCGGGCTGAGGCTCAGTGGCTGTTGAGCTCGTGGAGCTTTCAGATGGAGCTGGCAGATTATCTGGAGAGGGGCGTTAACCTCGCGGATGATCTACCAGCTGACGAGGGTGAGTTACAGGTCAATGTTGAGCTCTTTCTTTCTCTCTCTGGTGAATCTCTAACTATTCTTTTCAGGCCGGGCAGGAGTTGGCGGCTGAGGATGTCAGTTTGGTTGAGACCGGACCATCTCAGCCCTCCTGCCCAGTGTACGCTGAGCTGGTTGACATTATGGGGCGCGCCACAGACAGATTGCAGTTGCAGTGGAGGCGCGTCTAGGAGGAACCTGGTCATGGTATTTTGGATGGCCGGTTCCTCCCCACCCGTAAGCCACCAGCCTGGATGAGCCTTCCATTCCTTTCCGATCTCCACGCTGGGATCGAGAGGGTATGGAAGAACCCGTTCTCCTCACGTCTCTATCTGCATCAGCAGGCTAGTTTCGCTGCTGTGGAGGGAGCTGTGGAGCACGGATATGTGTCGATGCCGCCAGTGGACGAGACGTTGGTTAACTATCTCGCCTCTGGTCGGTCCTCTTCACTAAGAGCTCTGACCCTGCCATCCAAGCTGCTCAAGACATCTTTGCGCATGAATGACAGAGCGTACACGGCAGCAGGTCAGGCAGGTGCGGTTCTGCACCAAGCAACCTGCTGTCCCAGCGTCGTTTCCCGTGCACCCCCTCCTCCCGGTAGGGGGAGTAGGGCGCGCAGGAGGCGTAACTCCCCGCGGGAGACAGGATCTCTGGTCCTGGTTATGAGCTCCCACATACTGTGGTTGCCAGGTTACAGGCTCACCAGGCCTTCCTGGTTATGAGCTCCCACATGCTGTGGTCGCTGGGTTACAGGCCTCACCAGGCCTTCCTGGTTATGAGCTCCCACATGCTGTGGTCGCTGGGTTACAGGCCTCACCAGGCCTTCTGGTTATGAGCTTCCGCATCCCGTGGTCGCCAGGTTACAGGCCTCACCAGGCCTACTGCGTTATGAGCTCCCACATACGTGGTCGCCGGTTACAGGCCTCACCAGACCTTCCTGGTTATGAGCTCCCACATACGTGGTGCCGGTTACAGGCCTCACCGCTTCCTGGTATGAGCTCCCAATACTGGGTACAGGTTACAGGCCTACCGCTTCCTGGTTATGAGCTCCCAATACTGGGTTCAGGTTACAGGCCTACCAGCCTTCCTGTATGAGCTCCCACTACGTGGTCTCAGGTTACAGGCCTCACCGGCCTTCCTGGTTATGAGCTCCACATTCAGGGGTACAGGCTTCAGGCCTCCTAATGGCTCCCACTCTGTGGTCCGGTGGTTATGAGCTTGTCACATGTCAGGTTCAGGCCTCATCCAGGCCTTCCTGAATGTGACTCCCACCACTGTGGTTCGCTAGGGTGTACAGGCTTGCTCCTAAAGCGGCCTTCCTGGTTATGAGTTGTCACATGTCAGGTTTCAGGCCTCACCAGGCCTTCCTGAATGTGAACTCCCACTCACTGTGGTCGCTAGGGTGTGGTTGTGAGCTTTCACATGTCAGGTTGCAGGCCTCATTAGGCCTTCCTGAATGTGAGCTCCCACACATTTTGACTATCAGGTTACAGGCCTCGTATGGCCTTCCTGATTATGTTAAAACCATACTTATGGTAAGTCACACAACGGAACGTCTTGTGTACTTTCTAAAATCCATTTTCATGGTAAGGGTCATGCGCTGTATGCTTCGGTCCCTTCATATGTGGCTCAGAACCCCGGTCTTTCACCTTGGGTCCCACTCTAGGTGCGTCCTGTCGTCAAAGTTTGCTACGACAGACGCCTTTTTCTGATCCAGGCCTTCCTGGATTCGGAATTACTAAGTACACGCACTTTTGTTTCATGTACTTTCTAAAAAAACCCTATTTATGGCCTTCTGAAAGTAGCCCCCACACAGTGTGGTTGTCAGGTTACAGGCCTTATCAGGCCTTCCTGAAAAATAAGCTCCCACAGGGTTGTGGTCACCGGGTTTCAGGCCTCTCCGGCCTTCCTGAGTTTGAGCTCTCACCAACTGTGCTCGCCAGGTTACAGGCCTCACCAGGCCTTCCTGGATTTGGAG
Source organism: Chrosomus eos (assembly GCA_036326025.1). Taxonomy (NCBI): domain Eukaryota; kingdom Metazoa; phylum Chordata; class Actinopteri; order Cypriniformes; family Leuciscidae; genus Chrosomus; species Chrosomus eos. The sequence continues at coordinate 27,756,660 of CM070824.1, read as the reverse complement.
TGGCTAAGCACACTTTTGTGTTGTGCACTTTCCATATGTATGGTAAGGGTTATGCGCTGTTTGCTTCATTCCCTTTTTTACGTGGTTCAGATCCCGGTTCTTCACCTTGGGTCCCACTCTAGATGCGTCTTCTGTCGCATTGTATTAGACAGGCACCTCCTTTTCAACGAGGTCCCACTTACTGTGGTCGTCAGGTCACAGGCCTCAGCGGCCTTTCTGAATGTAAGCTCCCACATTCTGTGGTCGCCAGGTTATAGGCCTCACCGGCCTTCCTGAGTACGAGCTCCCACATACTGTGGTCGCCAGGTTACAGGCCTCACCGACCTTCCTGGTTATGAGCTCCCACACTCAGTGGTCACCAGGCTCCAGGCCTCCTCGGCCTTCCTGGTTATGAGTTGTCACATGTCAGGTTTCAGGCCTCACCAGGCCTTCCTGAATGTGAACTCCCACTCACTGTGGTCGCTAGGGTGTGGTTATGAGTTTTCACATGTCAGGTTGTAGGCCTCATTAGGTCTTCCTGAATGTGAGCTCCCACACATTTTGACTATCAGGTTACAGGCCTCATATGGCCTTCCTGATTATGTTAAAACCATACTTATGGTAAGTCACACAATGGAACGTCTTGTGTACTTTCTAAAATCCATTTTCATGGTAAGGGTCATGCGCTGTATGCTTCGGTCCCTTCCTATGTGGCTCAGACCCCGGTCTTTCACCTTGGGTCCCACTCTAGGTGCGTCCTGTCATCAAAGTTTGCTACGACAGACGCCTTTTTCTGATCCAGGCCTTTCTGGATTCGGAATTACTAAGTACACGCACTTTTGTTTCATGTACTTTCTAAAAAACATATTTATGGCCTTCTGAAAGTAGCCCCCACACAGTGTGGTTGTCAGGTTACAGGCCTTATCAGGCCTTCCTGAAAAATAAGCTCCCACAGGGTTGTGGTCACCGGGTTTCAGGCCTCTCCGGCCTTCCTGAGTTTGAGCTCTCACCAACTGTGCTCGCCAGGTTACAGGCCTCACCAGGCCTTCCTGGATTTGGAGTGGCTAAGCACACTTTTGTGTTGTGCACTTTCCATATGTATGGTAAGGGTTATGCGCTGTTTGCTTCATTCCCTTTTTTACGTGGTTCAGATCCCGGTTCTTCACCTTGGGTCCCACTCTAGATGCGTCTTCTGTCGCATTGTATTAGACAGGCGCCTCCTTTTCAACGAGCTCCCACTTACTGTGGTCGTCAGGTCACAGGCCTCAGCGGCCTTTCTGAATGTAAGCTCCCACATTCTGTGGTCGCCAGGTTATAGGCCTCACCGGCCTTCCTGAGTACGAGCTCCCACATACTGTGGTCGCCAGGTTACAGGCCTCACCGGCCTTCCTGGTTATGAGCTCCCACACTCAGTGGTCACCAGGCTCCAGGCCTCCTCGGCCTTCCTGGTTATGAGTTGTCACATGTCAGGTTTCAGGCCTCACCAGGCCTTCCTGAATGTGAACTCCCACTCACTGTGGTCGCTAGGGTGTGGTTATGAGTTTTCACATGTCAGGTTGTAGGCCTCATTAGGTCTTCCTGAATGTGAGCTCCCACACATTTTGACTATCAGGTTACAGGCCTCATATGGCCTTCCTGATTATGTTAAAACCATACTTATGGTAAGTCACACAACGGAACGTCTTGTGTACTTTCTAAAATCCATTTTCATGGTAAGGGTCATGCGCTGTATGCTTCGGTCCCTTCCTATGTGGCTCAGACCCCGGTCTTTCACCTTGGGTCCCACTCTAGGTGCGTCCTGTCATCAAAGTTTGCTACGACAGACGCCTTTTTCTGATCCAGGCCTTCCTGGATTCGGAATTACTAAGTACACGCACTTTTGTTTCATGTACTTTCTAAAAAACATATTTATGGCCTTCTGAAAGTAGCCCCCACACTGTGTTGTCAGGTTACAGGCCTTTCAGGCCTTCCTGAAAAATAAGCTCCCACAGGGTTTGTGGTCACCGTTTAGCCCTCCGGCCTTCCTGAGTTTGAGCTCTCACCAACTGTGCCGCCATTACAGGCCTCACCAGGCCTTCCTGATTTGGAGTGGCTAAGCACACTTTGTGTTGTGACTTTCTATGTATGTAGTATGCTGTTTGCTCATTCCCTTTTTTCGTGGTCGATCGGTCTACCTGGTCACTCTGTGGTTCTGTCGCATGTATTGACAGGCTCCTTTTCAACGAGCTCCTTACGTCGTAGTACGCCCAGCGCTTCTGAATGTACTCCCATTGTGGCGCAGTTATGCCTCACGCTTCAGTACGGCTCCAATACTGTGGTCCAGGTAGCCTCACGCCTTCTGGTTATGAGTCCAACCTGCCGCTCGCTCTCGCCTTCTGTTATGAGTTGCACAGTCAGGTTAGGCTCACAGCCTTCGATGAACTCCACACTGTTCCTGGTGTTGGTTTTACATCAGGTGTAGCTCATTGTCTCCTGATGTGACTCCCACTTCTATCGGTAAGGCTCATGCCTTCCGATTATGTAACCATATTATGGTAATCACACACGGAACGTTGGTATTCAAAACATTTCAGAAGGTCAGCGTTGCTTCGGTCTTCTATGGTCAACCGGCTTTCACTGGGTCCCCCTAGGTGCGTCTGTCATGTTGACTTTCACAACCCTTTTTAAGGCCTTCCTGAATTATAGCTCACCACTTTTGTTTCAGTGTTACAGACCGTTTATGGCCTTCCTGAAAGTAGCCCCACACTCTTGTGTCACGGTTACAGGCCTTTCAGGCCTTCCTGAATTAGCTCCCACTTTGTGGTCCCGGTTACAGGCCTCTCCGGCCTTCCTGAGTTTGAGCTCTCACACTTGGCTGTCAGGTTCATAGGCCTCACCGGCCTTCCTGGTTTGGAGTGCTCAAGCCACTTTTGTGTTGTGCCGTTCCATTGTGGTAAGGTTAGGCGTTCTTCATTCCCGTTTTACGGTTCAGTCCCGTTTTCAACTTCGGTCCCATCTTTGATGCGTCTTCTGTCACGGTTAGGCAGCCTCCTTTAATTACTCCCACATTCTGTGGCTCGTCAGGTTATAGGCCTCTCCGGCTTCCTGAGTTTGGCTCCACTTATGATGGTGTCAGGTTATAGGCCTCACCCGGCCTTCCTGGTTAAGAGCTCCCATTCTGTGGTCGTCAGGTTATAGGCCTCACCGGCCTTCCTGGTAAGCTCCCACTTACTGTTGGTCGCCAGGTTACAGGCCTCACGGCCCTTCCTGTATGAGCTCCCCATATGTGGTCGCCAGGTTAGCTACCGGCTTCCTTTGAGTCTCACTCTAGGGTCCGGTATAGGCTCACGGCCTTCCTGTCAATGCTATGCATTGCACTTTTCGTGTTTGCGTTTGTCCATATTTATGGAAGGGTTCCGCTGTACGCTTCGCCCCCCCCCCTTTTTTATGTGGCTCAGACTCCGGTTCTTCACTTTGGGTCTCACTCTAGAGGTGTCCTTTGTCGCAATATACTATGACAGGCACTTCCTTGTTCTAGCTATCTCCCACAACTGGTGGTTTTAAGTCTCATTAGACCTTTTTCGAAGGTAGCCCCACATTGTGGGTCTGTCAGGTTATAGGCCTCTGGCCTTCCTGAAGGATGAGCTTCTACGTGCTGTGGTTGTTGGGTTTCAGGCCGCACAAGGGTACAGTCTTCTTGGCATAAGCCCTCATGTATCGGAGCTCCCCACATGGGGGTCATCAGGTAGTAGGCCTCAGTGACCTTCCTGATTTTGATCCCTCTCTTACTTCCTCAGTGCTCAACAGCGAGCACTGGGTAGACCCGTGGATTGAGTGGACGACTCCCGTTGTTTTCACACTCTCCGGAGGATCCCGTCTCTGTGATCCGAAACTCTATGGTTTCAGCCAGTTTGGCAGGCTGCAGTTTTGGATGCCTTTTCTAGGCAATTTCCAGAGGCTCTGTCTCGGACAGACAGGCTATGGCCAGTCTGTGTGTCTTAGTACAGATCACCAGGCCAGCCTGGGGGCATTTCAGGAGGAGTGTTCTCCTGAATAGTGACTGGCTGGGGGTTCCTTTGGCCCCCTAGCCACACTCCCTAGAAGGGACCCCTTCTATTTGGAAGTTGTGGTCCTAAAGCCTTTGAGCTGGCCCAGATTTACCCACGTTTATTACGTTCTGGTTTTTCTTGGTTCATTAGCTTGGGCTATGACCGGTAGGGAGTGCTGTCACTGACAGCCCGATGTGACCTAGGGTGAGTGGTTTCAGTGTTCCTTGGAATTACTGGTTCTGACAGTTGTCACTGCCTTTTGGCATGCACTCCCCTCAGCATGGCGGCGTGGGTATTTCGTTCCCCATAGCGTCGATGACGTATTGTGGAGTTCCCTTTCGAAAGGGAACGTCTCAGGTTACAACTGTAACCTATGTTCCCTGAGAACAGGGAACGAGACAATACGTCTCCCTGCCATACCTCGGGGCCTGCCTGCAACAGTCCCTTCAGACGATAGGATGTTGTCACGGTTTCAAGGCACCCTTTTTATACATCCTGGTTGCGCGCTCATCATTCGAGCTGATGATGCACGGGCTGTCGCCGGTCAACATGATTGTTGTGAGTTGGTATTTGATTTCAGACACCTGTCACGCCTGAGGCGTTTCCCCATAGCGTCGATGACGTATTGTCTCGTTCCCTGTTCTCAGGGAACATAGGTTACAGTTGTAACCTGAGACGTTTTCTGTTCCTCTCAATTCCGATTTCGTTTTAACTCCTACGGTGGCCAATGTAGTCCAAGATTAGTCCAGTTCGAACTTGTCCACATTCGACACGGTGCCATTGTGTTAAAACGTGAAAGGCAAAGCTTGAATTAACGGGTATGTCCCTCTTTGGCTAATGTACTTTCAAGATGGAGGGGCAACATGGCGACCGACATTAGAACCCCTTACCCGTATGTATTTTCAATGGCATATTATACATTCACGAGAATACTTTATTACTTGAACGAAGTATTTATACATTAATGAGCACATATATTTTTGAAAGAACTAAGTGTTTTTAGCTAAGAATAAACTAAAAAAGTTACACTTGTAGCTTTAAAAAAGGGGACGAGGCATGGTTGAGTTGCATAGGTAGTGTTGAAACTCGTGGTTATGTTAAGGGCAGTGACATTTCAGAAACACACTCGAAGTGGTTGACCAATCACAACATACTGGTCCAGTCGACCAATCAGAAGGAATTGACAGAGTGGGAAGAGAGGTGCTGCAACAATGTAAAATATGTGAATGATAATGTGTTTTTTGAACAATCAACCATGACATCCTATTCTAGTAGACCCCTAAAACAAAATAAAGACTTTGTAAAATGTCGTCTTTAACCTTTCCCTATCTGACTTAGATGCTCTGTTCTCAAACCCAGTGAGCTTCCTGCATTTTGAGGCATCATTAACATGCTCTTACTGCAAAGCCAGAATGTTATAGGTAATAGAGGCTATTGACTATTGTCAATAGTCTTGTAAAAGGTCAGAACAAACGCATTAGTGATCCCAAAGAACAAAAACTGCTGGCAAAACTACTACAGCTAGAGCCTCGACATCATTCTTTAAATAGAAACACTTTGGCTTCTTGTCTCAAATGCTTTACATCAGAAGAGGTCCTTGGTGACAAATTATAAACCTTTGATTCATAGCCACATGCAACAAGCTTAATGAGCGTTCACACATGCCACATCCACCCGCCAATCATCCAATTACGAGAGCTCTCCTGGCTTGGGCTCGGCGTGATGGCTCAATTGTGAGTTGGCAGGTGTCAACTGGGTATGATTATCACTACTGGTAAATATTGATATGCCTATTTTGGTATATTCATAAATTGATGCTCATAGAGAATATAATATTTTTTCTTAGTTTATAACTATACAATGTAGTATATAATAATCTTCTTTAGTAATATAATATAATAATTTAATTTAGTTTAATATCTGTTTTAAATCTTTTTAAAAATATATTGAATATTATATTATATTATATTATCAAAAAAATCTTTTTGCTTTTTATAATGAGAAATTTCATCAGCAGCAAATTGTGATTTGCATCACACATGGCACAGAGGTGAGTAGCGATCGTGAGAACAGACTGTGAGATGAACCCAATGAACCAGGATCATAAACCAGGATTTCCACAACACAAAACTAGTCAGTAGCATGGGTATATTTGTGGCAATAGCCAACAATACATTGTATGGGTCAAATTTATAGATTTTTTATGCCAAAATCATTAGGATATTAAGTAAATATCATGTTCCATGAAGATATTTTGTAAGTGTCCTACCGTAAATATATAAAACATTTATTTTTGTGAATGAATGCAGCACAATCGCGAACATAAATGGACATCTTAAAAGGCGGTTTTCTCAATGCTTCGATTTTTTTGCACCCTCAGATTCCAGATTTTCAAATAGTTGTAAATGGGCCAAATATTGTCCTATCCTAACAAATCATACATCATGGAAAGCTTATTTATTTAACTTTCAGATGTATTAATATTTCAATGAACAATTAAACCATGTGACTGGTTTTGTGGTCCAGGGTCACAAATTAGCAAAAACTGACTTATCAACCAATGCTCTTTAAGTTACCATGCAAACAACATATTCACAGAAACTTATACCAAAAATTAATCATGCCCCATATTTTCCAGCATATCAGCAGTCAGTTTTATATTTTTTCTGTAAACTCCTTGCTTATTCTTATTCTTCCTGAAACACCCACAAGCCCATGCTCCTGTTCTAGCACCACAACTCCCACAGCTCTCAGAAGAGTGCAGAATATCCCCTCATGCTCCGCTGAAAATTATTGGCTGCCATAATCCTTATTTTTTAATGCAAATGAAAGCAAAGCCATATTATTTAAAGTGACTTACATTGACTTTCATTTCACTTTTATTAAGTCTTGAAAACCCACACAAATTCCCCACACTTCATTTCTATATGCAGTTCTCCTTAATGGAATAACAGAATTAAAAAGTTTAAGATTTAGTGTGCAACAATATGTTGCATAATAAAACCAATGCAATAATATGAATAAATAGAGTGCAATGCTTATAACACAGACATCATTCTGTATTATTCCTGATATGTTGAAGTCTGACATTATTATTCATTCCTTCCTGCTGCGTTTTTTTGTTTTTTTTTTCATACTACCTATCCTATGCAAGAGGGCTATATCTTGAATTGCTGCGCTTTGTAAGATGAGATTGATCTGATAAGGCCAGGAAAGGTAATTCATAGAACATCACAGAAAACAGCAGCTCTTCGGCAAAGTACAAAGAGAGAGCAGATGTTACATCCACCCTGCTGTCATTAGTTCTTTGAACCAGGAGCTCCATTAAACATCATTGCCAACGAGATTCAAAGATGAGCCCTCAGATGATATGTTATAGTTTTACTAAGGAACAAGAGAGATATGATATAAATATGAAGACACTAAAGCATAGAGTTGATGAAAGGGCAAACATTATTATGAGGGAGGGGGGGGGGGGTGCATATGACATTTTATTTTTATAATAATCGTGGGGTAATATATGTAAAATAAATAATAAAGTACGGTAATAAAAACAGCTATTTCTAGAAGATTGACATGTCTGGAAATTTCAACTGGTAACACTTTATTTGAAGGGGTGTGCATAAGACTGACATGACACTGTCATAAACATGACATAACACCTGTCATGAACATGAAGGAGTCTTTATGAATGTTAATGACTGTTGTCATTAAGTGTCATTCGGTAAATTATGACACTTTTAATGCAAAGTTGACATTGTTTAAAATGTCTTTGTTATGACAACTTGACATTAACAAAGACAAAAATGTCTTTGTTATGACAACTTGACATTAACAAAGACAAAAAATGTCTTTGTTATGACAACTTGACATTACCCAAGACAAAAATGTCTTGATTATGACAACTTGACATTAACAAAGACAGAAATGTCTAATTATCAAACTTAAACCATTTTGCTGTGTAATAACCCTTAATGACATCTTTATAACTAGTACAATGTGTTCCACTTTACTTGAGGACAGGTAATATTCATGACACAGTTATAATGGTGTCATGACGGCCAAAGTTGTGACAGGTTGACAGGTTATGATTTCTTGGTTAATGTCAAGTTGTCATAATCAAGACATTTTTGTCTTGGGTAATGTCAAGTTGTCATAACAAAGACATTTTAAACAATGTCAACTTTGCATTAAAAGTGTCATAATTTACCGAATGACACTTAATGACAACAGTCATAAACATTCATAAAGACTCCTTCATGTTTATGACAGGTGTTATGTCATGTTTATGACAGTGTCATGTCAGTCTTATGCACACCCCTTCAAATAAAGTGTTACCAAATTCAGCATTGCATCACAGAAATAAATTATATTTTAAAGTATTTTAAAATAGAAAACCGTTATTTAAAATTGTAATAATATTTCACAATATTACAGTTTTCTGTATTTTAGATCAAATAAATGCAGGCTTGATGAGCACAAGAGATTTATTTCAAAAACATTAAAATTAGTCTTTTTTTTTTCTTTTTTTTTACTTTTGACCGATATACATGCATAGGCTAGATAAATAAATAAACATTTTGGTACAAGAGAAAACGAACCTGAACGCTAGGCTAATTTAGGTACATTATAGTCTACTAATTGAAGTTGACCGTGTGTGGGGGGCTTCAGTATCAGCAGCACTGGGACCTGCTCAGCTCCTGAATCACAAAGGATGGAGGCGAGGTGAAAACAGACCTCATTGGCTCCCGCTGCTCCATTTAAAGGAATCCAACTGATTCGTCGTTTAAGATCCTTCAGCATCCCATAAGAGGAACTTTAAACGTTGGCTATTTTCTGAAAATCTTCGAAGATCCGATTTGGAGCGTGGAGCAACGTCTTTGAGTCACTTTTATACGTGAGATAATCTCTTCAGTGATCGACGAAGGATTTCAGAGCAGCAGAAAGCATTTTCTTGCCTCACTAAAACAGCCTATTATAATATAGAGAGCGATTTTCACACAAGGGATCTCCATAAAATATTTAAAGGGTTACTTGAGGACTTTATTCCAGATCCAAAGGATGGAGACGTGAAAGATTAACACTTTTACTGCACAGCTGATCTCATATTCCTCACGCCATGGAAGGATGGGGAGCCTCTTAATAAGTAGGCTACATAATATTTTTCCCACGATATGGAGTTCGCCATGCGCTCCTTTGGGGACCACTGCTGTAGGTAACTTTTACACCATGGATTTAGGAGGGCTTTCAACAAGTTTTAGGGCTCGTTTATCTTCTGGAACGTGATTCGAATTTATTCTGTGATTTGTTTGAGGTTATTAAGTAAACGTCTGCGGGAAAGACTTTGAAGAGGCTTTTATCATTCATTTATCGCACGATCCGGAGCAGATCCCGCTGGCTCTTATGGGAATTAAACACTCCTCCCGCTGTTTGCTCCTTAGGAGAAAAATGGCGGATACGGAGAACACTGAGGTAAGCGACGTACGTGGATTAACAGATCAAATAACGAGACAATTGTTATTAATTTCAGCTATAACTTATAAGACCCAGTAGATCAAAAGCCTACATTTAAAAGCAACCTTGGGTTCGAGGTTTTCCGTTTTTATACTAGTGTGCGAATTATAACGACTG